>CAUHTR010000412.1:0-136977 GCA_959609185.1 Schmidtea polychroa | reverse complement strand
CATTCGACCACATTTATTTGTGATTTCCTTTTTTTATAAATCGCATTCCATCTGCTGGTAACGTAGACATTAAAACTGTTCCCATTTGCTTTGTCCATACTGGGGTTGATTTAATGGTATTATTTGGTCTATAATTCATATTGAAATTATCTGGTTTATCTCTAAACTGTTCTCCTACTAGCTCTTTAAAGTTCATAGTTTTTAAGTGCGCTAAATTACACTTATTTGTTTCTACATTATAAACAAGAATCGATTCCCCTGTTTGACAATGTGTTTGTTTCATATTACAGAATGGATGAGTTTGTAATTTTCCCGTATCATCATCGAAAGCTCCTTCGAACTCTCTCAACTCCGTGAGATACTCTTCTAGCACCACTGTTTGCTGAATAATTTTACCGTTCATTTTATATGGTTCATCTTCACAGTCGCCATTTGCTTTCATAGCTCCCTTTACAATTATTGTTTCTCGTATTCTATGGTTCAATTTTGCCTTTAAACGAATTTCTGGACTTATTTTTAATTCTCCTGTTTGAAATGCTGCTAGACAGTTTTCTGGAAGCACCTCGACTGGCCTAGGTATCGCATGCATTTTTATGAGTGACGTATGGCTCCATTTACCACAATAGAATACAAATGTTGTATGTTTGACAATACACTCTCTCACTTGAGTTCTTCGCAGATCAGACTCTTGATACACATAATATTTTACGTCATTTTCTATTTTTAAACTGCTCGGATACGCACCTGGGCATTCCGACATATCTACTACCGAATAAACTTTTCCCATTTCCGTTTGGGAACAATCGTACGCAACTAAAGATGATGTCTGTGTAATTATTGCACAAAACGTAATCACCATAAACATCGCCCATGGAAATATCATAGTTTTTCTCAGTTCTGGCTTAACTCTTTCATTTACTCGTCTTTGTGGTGGACTCATTTCTTGCTTCTCATTTTTCTTTTCTGTTAGAGATGAACACAGTGTTTTCCAACCACCTTTTTCGTTTACCCAGCTCATTAAATATTCGTTTACTAGCCGGGCAGCGATGTCTATCAAATTTTCTAACTTGTCTGACCTTGCGAACGTATGCGTTCCAATTTCTAAAACAACATAAGTTAAAGCTATTATTATAACTTCCTTATTAATTTCATTTTTTGCCAATTTTCAATTACTGATCTCTCGCAAAATGTATTCTCTTCGCCAAATTTCTGCATCACTTCAGGAAGCCTATTCTTCATCTCTTTAACTATTTCTTTCATTTCATCATCTACCTCTACTTCTATGTCGAACATTGGATATACTGCTTTAACGAGATGTTTCAACATTTTCTTAGTTTCGTCGACGTCCTGTTCTAGCCTCACTAAATATTTCTTTATTTCATATAAAGTTCTAACTTTCTTATTTTTGATTTCACCATTTATTTCGCCTTCGGGTACAAGTGGCTCTCCTTGTACGTCTGGTTCTGTGGACTGATCTTTGTTATCCGGAGCTTTTTGCTCATTATCACTTACGATTTCATCAATTTCTTTATTTCCTTCAACTTGTTCACCTTGATCCTCTGTGTCAGGCTTGTTAGACTCAATATTTGCTTCTAAACTCACTCCCTTTACTACGACTATATGGTTCACTAAATATCCCACTCGTCCATCTCGGATCAAATATCCGTTTTCATCCAGCTCTTCTGGTACACACCCACAATCATATAGGTATTCATCATCGTCAAGTTCTTCACCTTTGTACATTACTATAATAATTCCATCTTTTCCCAGCGTTTCAGCCGCTCTCTTCCGCAATTTTCGGACCTTTGCACACCAATGCTCATCTACATATTCCGTTTTGCCTTTCTGAGCTCCTTGCCCAATCTTTGCAATAAACTTCTTAATAACTTGGCATATCTGGTTTTCACATGTAAATATGGTCGTATTGCATTCACTATTTTTAGTTTATCGTTTTCCTCCATTTCTAATTCCTCAATAATCTGTAACTTCTCATTGATTTCATCTTCATCTCCAATATATAACGCATCATTTAATTCCTCTGATATCTCCCTTGAATTCCTTTTGTCTATTATTTTACTACTCATTATTTCATCACTAGTAATTACATTTTCCATTTTTAATTCATTTGTACTTCCTGGTATAAATCCACAATCCACCAAAAATTCGTCATTTTCTAACAATCTCTCATTAAATCTCAACTCTATCATGCATCCTTCTTTTTTTCTTTAATTTATTCTTTAAATCATTTACACAGTCATTTGCCTCACAACGACAACATAATACACTTTTATCAATCTCATTTACTACTTCCACAAAGATGGAATCTAACCCTGTTTTCTCTCTAAAAGCTTTTCCAAATATTTTCATTAATTCTTTAATTTCTTCTTTATACTTTGGATTCATATTATAGTAGTTAACGCACAAGCTAATTACACTTTTTATCTTTCTCATGCTCAAAGATATTTGACTTAATTCTCTCAACGATTTGATCACTTTAGCCGACTCTAATTCATTATTTCCAATTAGTTTTTCGATTCTGGTCATTATCATTGTTGCTTTTTTCACTTTCTAAATCATCTTTTATAACTCTCCTTTTCGACTCTTTTTCATTCAATTCCTCTTGCGACTCATACATCATGTGATTATTGTAGTCCTCTTCTGATTCAAACTTTGACATCAATCGATCCAAACGTCGACCCATTTCTCTCACTTCGCTTTCAATTCTTTCATTAAATTATCTGGCTGAATAAAAGCTACATTATCCATCTGCGGTTTGTCACTCTGAAACCTAATCGATTTCTTTAATATGGGCCTTTGGAATTTATCCATATTTCTTGGACATGATCTAGCCATGTGTCCATAACTTCTGCATGAATGACATTGAATTTGTCCTTGTAGATTTACTTTATCTCTCTGCGGTGATGGTGATGTTGATGTTGATCTTGACCTGGCAAAACAATTTCGTGACACATTGCCCTTTTCTTCCGCAATTAAAGCATTGTAAGTTATCATTAGTTCTCTGCTCATTAATGTTCGCTTTGGTGAAACTTTTCGCACCATTTCCTTTTAACCAATCAGGCCACATTTGCCTTGGACTCCGTTGTACATTATTTTTGGACCAGCATTGATTGCTGTCATGTCCCATTCTTTGGCAATTATCACACTGAATCGGAATTGGGCTTCTCTGTACTCTATTTTTAAACCAGCATTGGTTAACATGGTGCCCAATCCTTTGGCAATGACTACATTGGATGGGACCTTCCTTTCCATCTATTTGAATATCTGTTGACTTGTTCGACTCAAATTTGGATCTAAATTTTGGTGATGGACTACTTGTTTGTTGAAAACGATTGTTTCTAATTGGGGTTACTGATCTTTCGCTTGCGCCTGAGATGACTGCAAACGACTCTGATTTTGACTGTGTGCTTTTTAAATTTAGCTCAATTTTCATTGCCTTTTTGATCAATTCATCAAAGTCATTAAAATCAACATAGCATAAAGCCTTTTTAATTTCTTTCTTTACCCCTGACAAGAATTGATCCTGCAATAAATCTTTTACCTGCTTTGCCATCTCGGCCTGTTCTGGTTTCACTTCGAACGCTTTCTCTGCAAGAGTTGATAAATGATAAGCAAACTCACTTACCGATTCCTCTGGCTTTTGTACGCGGTTATAGAATTTCTGTCGCATTATCCGTTTGATATCCCCTCCGATTAATTTCGTGGCTAAAGCGTCTTTCAACTTGGTCCAGTCATTTGCTACTATTCTTTTATCAATTTGTTGCCACGCTTCTCTGGCTGCTCCTTTTAGGTATAGCGGTAATCTTTGCATCATTATCGATTGGCTCCATCCATAGGCCGTCGCATACATATAGTAATCTGCCATAAAATCGACAAATTCCAGCGGATCTCCACCGTACTGATCCACAGGTAGTTTTTGGCAACTCGCATAATCATTGCCTTCCCTGGCATTCCCCACAGAAACTGTGGACACCGGTGTTTCATCATTATTATTTGTATTATTAACTTGTCTTTGGGTACTCATTATATTCTCTACTAGTTTTTGGCTTCTCAATTTATAAAATGATCTGGTTAACACAGGTTTTACTCGTCTAAAATTTAAAGTATTACAATTACAAAATTTACCTTTCGTTTTAATTTGACTTTTCAACAATCAATCGTTACAAATTTTCCCACTTTGCTTTAATAATAAATTCACCACTTTAATAATTCTCGAATAATGTTCACCACTTTCCAATAAACGTTTCACTTCAATATTTATTTATTTAATTATTATTATCTTTTTCCAAATTTTTTTCGATACTTTACTAATCTCAACAAATTTTCACCGACCTTTTTATTCCTCGGTATCACTCAAATATTATCACAATTTCAACAAATCTTCACCGACTTTTGATCACGTCGGGATCACCAAATATGTTGGGTTTTTAATGCAAGTCGGTACTACGATCTGACTCCTTTGTGTTCTTTTCCAAATGAATAAATAAATAAATAACCCAACACAAAATCTTTATTGACACTGATGCAGTTACACTTTTACACTTGTATTAGTTTACTCACACTTGATACAATCAGGTTTTGTCTGCACTTTTCAATTTGCCACAAATCTCACGCAAGGGTAGATCTTCCGACGGGAGATGTCCCTTTCTGGTACGTTCGATTTTTTAAATGGTTTAATTTCTACTAACTTTAATATTTCCTTTTTCGCTCTCTTCAAACTTCTATTTTCTTTTCTTCGACCAACTGGCATTTTGTTTTCTTGCCAGTTGCTTTTATACTCGCTTGGTAATTGACTTTATTTTTGCCAATTATTTTTGGTTTTATTTCCCCCGGGCTTCCTCTTGGAGGTCTAATTTAATTGAAGGGAATTTGCTCATTTCCTTTGACGGCGCTTTTTATCCGGCTAAATTAATTGCCTTCCCGAAATTGGATTTCTCAATTCGCTCGGGTTTTCCATTGTATCGGGTTTCCCATTAGCTCGGGTTCTCCATTAGCTCGGGTTTCCCATTAGCTCGGGTTTTCCATTAGTTAATTAATTTTTAATTAATTTTTGTTTTTTGTAATTTATTCCTTTTAGGGACCCCCCATTGATTTTATTTTATTATAGCTGAACTCGTCTCATTATTTAGCATCCGCCCATACCAGTTTCCCCCAGAAAATATTCATTTTTTAAAATTTTGATTTTTAATTAATATTTTGTACTTTAAATTTTTATTTTGAATTTGGTGTTTTTGTCAATTTTCACCTCAATTTTGTGCCTCTCTTGTTGAACCCCAACAATAATATAACAGGTGTTTTTTCACTTTTTTGGTCTATACATGTTAGTGATTTAAACTATATGATGACTAATGCCATAAAGATTTAAACAAAACAATTATTTTTACATATTACATAGTACAGTTTACAAATCATGCTATTTTTGTTTGTTTTTAAATTTGTATTTTTCTTATCGTCGGGCTGACTCCAATAGCTTTGGTGATTTTAGAGAAATCAAATAAAAGTTAAAACTTCAAAAACTGCACTTTTTTCTTGAAAAATTGTAAAATATTGTAAAAGCGGAAAGATTCTATTCCTTTTCGTATCATTTCTCTTATGTCATTAATTTCTAAAGAATCTTTTTACTACACTGAACCATCTTCTCCTAGCATTAGTAAAACTCGTGTCTTTAACCTAGCCTTCTCTGGTTCTTCGTGTATATATGTACCACATTCCATTCGTGATTCACCTTTCCGGTACACTAATTTCATATCTAGACCAGGTCTAAAGTTGTGTTATTATTTCAGGCTTTCTGCTTTTGAGCAAAAATGTGATGGCCTTATGATCTGTTCGCAATTGAAAGTGTTTTCCGTATAATCAGTGTTTAAAATGTAATGTGAAATAGTACTGTTCAAGTAGTTCATTTCTAGTGATGCAATATCCTAACTCATGTACGATCATTGCATATGATCTGTTTGTGATTACTTTTTCATTTCCATTAGAATCTGACTGTGACAGAACATGCTCCAGTTCTCTCAAAACATGCATATGTCTTAAGGAAGCTGGATAAATTGGATGCAGTATAAATTCCTTTTTAAAATCTGGAAAAGCCAATTTTGGTGCTTTTATCAGTTGCTCTTTCATATCTTGAAATGCAGTTTCACATTCATTAGTCCACACTAATTTTGTTTGATTACTGCAACAAAATTTTTCTAACTCTGGAAAGATTTGCGTAGTTTTCAACAAATCGTCGATAACAAAATGTGAGTTTCATTTAGATCATTATTATTAATATAAATATTTATTATAAGTACAGAAGTATTTATTATTATCAGAAGTATTTATCAGAAGTATTTAAAATTATATAACATGTATTCACAATTATTCAAGTACATACAATTTCTTGTATCTCCTTTTCAGTACGTCTTTTCTCAACTCCATAAATCTTCATATCAAGTCCGACCATAGTCCATCTATGTCCTTTCTCTTCTTTAAGTTTTATCATTCCAAAAGCTACATCAAACAAATCTTCCAGCTTATCAGTGAATTCTTGTTTGTGTTGGCGTTCTTCTTTTAGCATTCTTTTTTAGATTTTGCCACTTCAAATAAAAGTATTTAATTTATTGAATTATATGACAGTCTTTCCTCGTTGGTATACTTATCTAATTCCAAAAGTTTGTGATTTCAGATGCAGTGATTTTACAGTTAAAAGATAAAATAAACTTAAAATCGTTATTACACGTTATTACGTTATTAATCGTTATTACAACCTCTTATAAGTCAGATTTCTTAAAAATATTTTACAATTAACAACATTTTGTCATCTTTTTCACTATATATTTCGATAACATCACTATCATCATCAGGTTACCCAAATTCACGACGGATGAATAACTATACTATATTGATAATATATAAACAAATTATAAAATCTATAAATTTTAAATTATAAATAAAAATTTTAAACAATTATTTTTTAAAAATAATTTTCAATAATCAATTATATTTAAACTTAAAATTATTTTAAAATATTATTTTAATTATTTTTTAAAAAAATAATAATAATAAAAAAAATTAAAAAACTAAGATTTTCCAATAATTGGTAAAAATTGATTAAATCATTTTAAAAATTAAAATAATTCAAAACATACTAAATAAATATCACAATAATGTAATTAATAGACAAGAAAGAACTTTAAATTCAATACATTAATAATCCAGTAAATATTTTTTATTAGAAGCTGCTAACACATCTTCTAAATTTTTTTTAAATCCGGTTCAAAAGTTACCGACATAATTCCAACTTTTTATTTAATGAAATATTGTATAATTTCCAAACAAATTTGCAGCGTTGAATAAAATATTCCAAAAAACTATTTATTAAAATTTCGATATTTAAAATATATTTATTTAAAAATGATCAGGTTAAAAAGCTTGTTTAATTTAAAAATTTCAGTTTAAAAATTATTTTCAAAGTTATTTTAAATAGTCAATTATTTATCATGTAAAATTATCTTAATAATTTTTTGAAATATTTAACTCTCAGCTGAAAACACCTCACATTTATCTTAAATACTAATCATTCAAGTTAATATGAATAATCTAAGACAATAAGTTAATAAGAATTTTGTGATAAGATTTGGTAAATAAATGGTTTAGATTGAATAAAATAATTGAAATAAATTAATTTTAATTATTTTTTAAAAGTCACATGTATACTCAAGTTGATTGAATGATTGATCAAATTATTCATTTACAATTATCAAAGTCAACAATATCTTAGAAATAAATATCAAAAGAGACTGATATAGGCCCATATAAGGAGAGGGTACTGCAGCCGGGAGCCACTAATTACCTACTATCTGTTGATGACCTTCATAACAATGGTATTTAACATGTATATTTTTGTGACAGTGATTGCTTTGAATATTAGAACTCTGGTCGTAGGTTGCCTACTTCTCTGCAAACCCAGCATCTCTTTGGACGAGTATCGGAATTTGAATATGAATTCCTTGATTAGAATTTATCGAAATCCATTGTCGCTTTTCTCTAAACGGTTCATTGATTTGTTGTCGATTTGAAGATCTTTTTGATTTTTATTCCGGTTTTCTAGCATAAAGGTTTTGTTCATTTCTTCCATTTATCTGATGTTGCTTTGGCTTCCACTGATTCCATAATTATTGACCTTCATTTAACATTTCAACTTTTGCATAGTTTTTCTGTGCATGCTTAATGGCAGCAATATTTTCATTTTCTATTTCTTTTTTTATTTCATCGAATTTGATAATTCTAACTTTCATTTATTTGAAAGTTTTCAGGCTTTGTAACTTCAAATCTTTCTTTGTTTCATTATCTCCAGTGGCGTTTCGAATTGAAGATGGGAATAAAAGTATTTTTTGCGGAATGGTTTCAAAGGATATTTCATCTACATGACTGGAATTACGTTAGATGCTAATATTAAACGCCCAACATCATTTGCTAATTTTGCAAGAGCCAATTCCACTTGATCAATTATCTACACAGATATGCGATTTAATGCATGCTCATACGATGTACAGTGATCTTGAGGCGACCTATAACGGCATGATGAAATGCGATGTGGATATTCGTAAAAATTTATATGCCAATTTAGTTTCATCAGAGATATCAACTTTGGTTCGAATTTCAATGACAATTAAACAATAATACGCATGATATTGTCAGAAAGTGCAAGAAAGGTTTGGAATTAACAAATTTGTGTAAAATGCAAAATACAAATTAATTGATTAATTAAATAATTGTACAAAAAGGACGTTATGTAAACAAGGAAGACATATATAATGTGGACATTCTAGGGGCATTCAGTAGCGAATTAAGGGGGGGTTGATCGGGCTAAAGCCAGGGTCCCCGAATTTTTAGGGTCCTAAAAATTTAAAATTAAAAATAAAATTGGAGTAGCATATTATGCTTTTACAAAGAATTCAAGCTTAAAACTTCTCCACCGGCTGTTATGGATTTGGATTATGTTGCCATTGATGATCTTCATCTTAGGCCAGAAAAAACCTCTGAGAAACTACGAAATCACTGGATTCAGCGTGGTGCATCATTATGTCAACATAAGGATGACAGTTTTAAAGAATCATGTATACATTCGGATAAGGAGGGACAACGCCGTTATTATACTTTAATATTGTTTACACGTGTTCATGCGCGAACAGGAGAGCGGTTTGACAGAAATTGGTTATTCAAGTGTAGGTTCTAGGTTGAAATATATAGTCTAATAATAAATATTTTAATGAAGTGTGAATTCATTTAACTTTATGTAAATTAAATTTACTTCTATTTAATTTTTTTTAACTCTTTTACAGTCTTACATTACCTGCTAGCAATCATTTTATATGGACGCTGGGCTGGGCAAGCTTAATCCGCCCATGGGGGCATTATCATGAAAACCTGATCAATGATAGTTGGGAAACCAACCATCAAAACTCGAAATGAATAATTAATTAACTTTTATTTTTAAATGTTAGCCGATGAAGATTATCAAGAAAAAAATTGTTGAAGATTAATTAATTATAGGCATAATTCAGATATATAAAGTAAAATGACATCCTAAGCTTGAATTTTGGCTCAGGTAAAGAAATAGGCACTGATAATAGTGTTAAAGCTTGGGGGGGGGGTCACTTAAATGTTCTAGGATTGCTTGCAGATTTGGCATTGACTATTCCTTAAAACCTTTATAATTATTTTACTTTTTTCTCATCCGTGTACCTATGTGTAGTTTATTTTTTAGTGTATTTACTATTTTTGATATTATCCTGTTGTGATTAGTTATTGTAATTATAGAAAAAATTAAAAAACTATATAGGCAATTCCCTATAGCATATTATTGCTATATAGAATTTTAAAAGAATAAAATAAATAAATCGATAAAGTCTAAAATTAAAAAGAAAGAAAATTCAACAGATCGAAGAAGATATTTCGAGGATTTTATGCTCAGATTTCCTTTACTATTTTCAAAGAATTCGTAATTCATTGTTCAAATCTAATAAGATATATAAACTTTGGGCTATTTCTTCAATAATATAAATCCTTTAATTCCAAAAACCGAATCAAATTACGGTCGATTCTGAGATCACGCGGTGGGATCATAAACAAAGAAGAATCCTACAATATCGTTTCAATAATCGATTTCGAATTCTAAGATCAACTAAGGTGTTGACATACAATCGTTGAATTATTTCTTCGGCAATATAAACTATTTCATCCAAAAAATTGAACCAAATTACGGTCGATCCTGAGATCACGCCACGAGATCATAGAATAAAGAAGAATACCACAATATCATTTTATTAATCGATTCCGAATTCTAAGGTCTTTATTTTAGGTTAAATAAAAGTTTAGTTAATTAAAAACATTTCGTTATATTTTCGGTTATTTTGTCATTTATTTTTTTCTGTCTTACATATACAAATTAATTAATATACAATCACCCCAACTGTCCTGAGAAAGTTATTTTTACAGGAGACTCTGCTGGGTCCTCACAAATTTCACATATATCTCGCACTATCGATAATACTACATAAGAAGTTCATAATACCATGCGACACACAGTGTCTGAAAATCAATGCGCTCCACTACTAGAACTACTTCTCGTTGCCTTTTCTTTTTGTGGTTCAGGACTGCCGATAGAATGCTTTAAGTCACTTTTCATTATCTTTCCCTTTCTTAGGTTATTGTTCCTCCTTATTCAATTAATTATGGTCCTCATTACTTGATGCTATTCAATATCACCTTCGGAATTTTGCGCATGGATACACCCTTATTTTTAATTTTGACCTATGTTGAATCTAAATCTTAACTTCCCAAGACAATCTTTTACCCCATCTATTATATAATATATGTCACTTTGTGGCCAATCCTGAGTCGCGTCTGTGTGCATTTGTTTTTGTGCTCAAAAATTGGATTTTTTGTGTGCGCACACAGATGTGGACAATTGGTTATTAGACATGTTAATGGTCAAATTGGTGTTTTGAAATTATCGAATTTTCGGAATATTATCGGTTTTGGATTTTATGTCAAGTTATTGGAAGTTTTTTGTTTAGAGGTAAATTTTTGAAAAGTTTTTGTAATTTTGTGTTTTTTTGAAAATAAAAGATTTAAATTGAGTTTGCTTGATCATTTTGAAATGGAAAATGGTATGGATTTTGAAAATGCTAATGATAATGAAATGGAAAATGTAATTAAAGCATGTGAAACAGATCTTGATGAGGGCGAATTTTAAGAAATTATTCTATTAAAAGATGATGCAAAATTTGTTTTGAGTTGTCATTCGGATGTTGTTTGGTCAGTAGTTTGTGACAATAAATCGAAAGTTGCATTCACCGGCGGAATGGATGATACTATATTTGCATGGGGTTTAGAAGATGGCAAACAGATTGATATATTATATGGACATTCAGAATCAATAACGAAATTAAGCATCAACGAAACTAACTCATTCCTTGTAAGTGTGGATTTATGTTGTTATGTAATCGTATGGAAATTAAATCTTGATAAATTGAAGTTTAAAAAATTCAAATCAGTTGAAGTTTCAGACATTATTGACTTTAAGTGGGTAGTTGATCCATTATCCAAAGATGCATTTCTATATGCTTGTGATAAAACTGCACCTGTCCGGTCGTTTTCAATTAGGAATTTATCCGATGAAAATTCACCAGAAAAGGTGTCTACCTTTTACAATCAAGGCAAAGATGGTTGCTGCAATGGATTCAATGCCATTCTGAATGGATCTAATCGATCTGAACTTTATAATGCATTACCTAAAAAAATATTCGAAGTTCCAACTCACAAAGGCATTGATTGGGCAGAGTCTGCGATGACAACTAAACACTTTGAGTTGAATTTTGTTTTCCCAGACTGCCGCTTCAGAATACCTGACACACTCTTGACACAGTAATTCTGGACAGGTTTGCGTTTCCCAGTTTTCTAGCCAAGGGGTTCTCTATTAAATCATATTGTGCTCAAAACGAAGACCCAACCGGTCGGGCCAGAGTGTGGCGTGATTCAAAGAGTTCACCTGCATACACCGCTGAACACCTTTCGGCTAGTCTATCGATGGGTTTTTTATAATCACATTGAAACGACTTTCAAACTCCGAAGTAGTATGCTTTAGCCTCACTCTCCGGATTTTCGGCTCATTTAATTTATTTCATAGGTTAGTGTAGTGCTGTCTCAAAAGCGTAGAAACAAACAAAAAATAGAAAACCCGTTAAAATATTTTCGCCTATAGATTACCTTACACGTCAATAAAACTTACCACTAAAGCATAAAATTCATTAATCGCCGAAAAACTGAGCAAATTCAGTTTTAACTAGTGCTAACACAAGTTGGTTAGCAAGTAAGTTAACAAGTTGACAAATTTTTAAATAGTTGAAAAAATGAATTTTCAGTCGGTATTTATACTGATTTGTGTTTTCCGCCTAAACATTTGCTTACACTGTCAAATCAGAATGCTTGCATTTTGATTGACTGTGCACACTAAAACAAGTGTTGCAAGATTGGTATAATTTAATGTTCATGAATTTTTATATTTAATTGTTCGTTTTAAACCCTTGGTGTTTAACCTTTTACATCATCTGGGCCGCAAGGTAAAACCTTTGAAGGCAGACTGGCTGTATAAAAAGTCAACCANATTAATTTGTTTAAATTAATTTCGCTAAAAAATTTTACAAAATTTTGTTTTTTATATTCGAACTTTAAAAATTATAAAAGTCTTAAAATTTTTAAAACTTTTAAAACTCACAAAAGCTGAAACCAAACAAGATTCTAATAAATTTTTCACAAAATTGTGTTTACTAATATTAATCAATTGCTTCAGTCGATAGTGATCAGGAACTTGAAAACGGAGATGACGGACAGTCATTCCAATGTATGTGGCATTGCACCCATGACATAAATATTCATAACCAAGATCCGAAAACCATCTAAGTAACAACTGAAATCCACTAATATTATTTATTTATTTTATTTCTCTTATTTTCGAGTTGGCAGATTGTTCAAATGTGTTGTTTCTTTTTTAACTATGTTGGTGATTGCTACTTCTTGCGTTTATCAATTTTATTATACGTGGTTTATCTGCCCTTAAAGTGTTGTGTGCTTTACAGTAAAGCCTTTACTTTGTATTATTTGATGTATCATCATAAATTTTAATTCGACCTGATGCGATTTCCATGCTATGTATTTCCGATTGATTTAAACAAGTTCTCAATTTTACAACTCTAGCCCAACAGAAGGAAAGTAAAAAGGAGCACTAATTAGAAAATTAATCAAAGGAAGATTGAAGACTTTTTGAGGGCCTTTGAAAAAGGAAATTATAATTATAAACGGATATTTTGTTTATTATTCTAATAATAATATACGTTGAGAGTGTTGCTTCTTATTTATTGAAGTCGAGGACCCAGAGTATAATTAACCGACTTTTGATTAAACATTAAAACTCCAGTATATATACCTGTTTGCACGGAATAAAAACATCTATATTGCAGGTTTGATTGTCCATCAATTATAGGTGACTCACCATTTGTGGTTAAATGGAGTTAATTTATAAGTTTATTTATTTTAGCCATTTTAGAAATTGCTTTTAAGTAAAGTTTTTAATTAAAAATAAATGTTAATGGTTGAGTTTTGAATTTATATAAATATGAGATCATTATTCAAGTTCTTAAATATTAATTTTAGTCAGCATTTATATTATAATTAATTTTTCATTACTTTTCAGCTTTTTTTTGGAATTTATGCATAATATTTATTTTAGAATTATTTTGATATAATGTAAGTTAGATATGCTTAACTATAATTTGTTCTTCTGAAAAATTAGTTTGCTGCCACATCTTTTATCTTTGGAAATTTTTCCACATATTTTGTATTTGTAAATTATAGTTGAAATCGATTTTTTGATGATTCTCAGTAATCTTCGAAATTTATGATATCTATCAATTAATCAAATTTTGTCATGTTCTGAAATCCTATCAAAATATTAGTTGATAATGACATTTTATGACAATGTGAAATATTAAATTTATTAAAAGTTGAAGATAAATCTTACGAAATTATGTCATAATTATTTCTACAACTAAAATTTGAGTATCGTCAAATTTTTTTTTCGTCATTTTTTTCTTAAATTTTCTGTAAATGATTTATTATAGTGAATCTATTCATTACAACGATTCTACATATCGAAATTTAATATGCATTTCTTACAATGTGTTGTGTTTGTGTATTCAGTTTATTTTTTCTATCGTTTTATCACTTTCTATCCCACAGGAAAGTTTGTGTGTTTCTATCGGCATCCCGCGAACCCATTTGAATGCTCGATGATTGTAGTGTTCAGAGGTACACTCACTTCTCGCGAGTATTCCCATAACGATGACCACTCAACGGGTGTAGGATTGTTAAACAAGTCATTGTATCTTGAGTTGCATCGGAAACGACACAAATGGATAAAGTGTGCATTACTTGGGACCCACCAATATATACATGTGTGTATGTATGTTACTGGTTCAATGTGAATTAAAAAATTTTTAATATGACCCTGAAGCCAGCCTTAGTTAATAAAAATAAAGAATTCCAGACGATATAAGCTTTTATTGATGAGCACAAATGATTAATAATTTACATCAACATCAATAATTCAATATTTCAACAATTATTTTGAGTGTTTACACCTGCAACACAACTTGAAAATCGCAACCTTCTAACTACTGTTTCTAGTTTCGACGATCGGGAGAATGAATCTAGTTATTTTCCTGGCTTTAACTTGAGATTACTTGATACTCGAAATTAATAGCTTTAATAAATTTTATAAATTTCTCTTTCAATCTGACAAATGTTTTCTCCAATAATTTCGTAATTCGCATTGTCTTTTCCTTTGTGTTTTTGTTTTCTCGTCTGTCTTTTTCTTTCTAAAAGTGTCTCCTTTTTTTTCTTTACAAATTGTATTCTTTAATCCAAGTTGTGTTTTCCTTTTATAATCTCCAATCGAATGGCACTTACAGATAATTACAGCTAATTTTTAATTATAAGAGATGTTATTTTCCAACTTCCCTGGTGATCCATTTGTTATGTCGGACGCACTATCTAAATAAAGCAATCCCATATTCCAATTTGTTTTTTTTTATTTTTATTATTTCGTGTTTAAAATATATGTATTATTGTCACAGACATTTCTAATATAAATTTGATAAAGTGCTACAAATGACACCTAAAAAGAATTTAATTTCACTAAACATTTCACAAAAAATGTCTCATAATTATTTCATTATTTATCTTTTAATATATTATTATTTTATATTTAGATCCAAATATGACAAAGATTACGATTTCGAATCAGCAAACGCTGAGATTGCCAAAGAACTTGAACGACTGACCTTAGAGAAAAATTCAGTTTCAACGACAACATTATCAGATTGTCAATTTGTCAATCGCGATCTCGGCTCATCTAAAAACAAAGGTCCAACCGGAGACAGCGAAAGAATAGAGAATATAGAAATAAATTCTGAATCACAAATGAATGGGCTTAGAAACAACACAGAACTAGATCAAACAAACTCAACCGTTTCAAACAACAATGAAATAATTACCAACGGCCCAATAGCTAAAGATAATGGTGACAATGTCATTAACTATGATCGCTCCAAATCCTTTTATGATAATATCAGTTCACAGGCCACTGATTCTTTATTTGTTTTATAATTAAATATAAAATGAATAATAAATAAAACAATAAAAATATTATTTCGATTTTGGTTTAAAATAATACTGTCAGTGAAATTTTTAATTTTCTCTTTCATTATTAATTCATTTTTTTAATTTTTTTCTGTTACATTTTGATAGGAGCAATGTAAATTTTCTATTTTTTTAAATTCATTTTATTTTAATTTTTCTCAATTATTGGTATTTGTTTTACTTTCATATTGTATTAAATTATTTATTTAGATTTTATTAAAATTGTATTAAATGAAATGAAAAATAAAAAATAAAAATGCCATACTGCTTAAAGTAAGATAAAGTCAGTAAAATTAATTAACAAAAAATATTACGCATGAAATGATATAATAAAAAGACCTGTTCAACTTGTGATGGACCTCTCAGAACGGATCGCAGTTGCAAGTCCATAATTCCTGGTAATATTAGCATGATCTTGATGCTTTAATATGGTTTATAATCAGAAAAATTAATTTTAATTAAATCAAGCCCTATTCTCTGGGATTGTTAGCTACTAGGCAAGTCAATGAGCTTATAATTATAGTCCGTAAATTATCTGGGTTAATTAGTATGGGGTAATCAAGACGTTTTAATTAGTATAATTTACCTATTTATTATAAAATATTTTATAAACATTTTCTTTCAAATTTATTCGTATAAATAATTTTAACTTTATTATTCGACTTTAAAAATAATGAGACTAAAAAATAACATTTTTTAACATTTTTTACTAAAAACATTTAAAATATCTTCAGATATTCCAACTTGGAATTAATCATTGAAGATACCTTGAAGACAATACCTTCAATATTTGTTTGGTATTGTTAGAATTGCGTTAGTAAGTCATACATGTTGATTAATTATGTATCGCGTCTGGGTGCGCGTTGATTATTGATTGTATTTGCCTGTTGGGGTGCGCACACAGACGCGAGGCAATGTATTTTGAATGGTTTCGAGTTTTAAATCTATTTTTTGGAATTTCCAGTTGGAAAATTTTTCTTGAAGTTAGTGTTTTGATTTGAAAGGTAGATTTTTGTAATTTTTTAAAGAGTTTCAGTTTTTTATAATTTTGAATTGTTTCAAACTGTTTCAAAGAAATTATAACACGCAGATAATACAGTTTTACAACTACTGCCGAAAGAGAAATTGTTCGAGATATTTTCGAATTAATTTAAATCTTAAATAATCAAAAAATCGTCTTTAAAAATGTAATAAAATTGAATCGAAAAAGAATTTAATTATAAGAATTTTAATTTGATTTAATGCATTAACGCAGCGGTTCTCAACCTTTTCCTTAGTTGTACCTCCAAGAGAAAAACTATTTTTATGCTTACCTCTACCTAGAACAACATTTATTAATATTTTTAAATACACTAATAACATACAATTATATGCGTAATGAACAGTACTAGTTGTAAACAAACGAAAATTTAATCAATGTGAACATTGGGCTTGTTTTGATCTGCATAATTTTGCAATGTCAGGCTTTAATTTTGTCAATTTTAGACGTAAGTCTTGCTCACGTTCAAGTTTCGATCTGTATTTATTTTTAATTGACAACATTGCAGAAAATCCAGTTTCACAGAGATATGATGTACTGAAAGGAATTAAAACTTTCAAAGCTCTGTTCAAAATTAATCCATATTCTCCTCTTCTTTTTAACCAGAAATCATTCAAGAAATCCTTGCTAAATTCACTTTTCAGTCTACCATCACATGAAAGGTCGATGAGCTGATATCTTTCTTGGGCAGAAAAGTCAACTGGCAATTCAGCTTCAGTAAATGGATTTCGTATCCAACTTTTATCAACCAAATTTTCTGGAAAGTAGGACCCGAAATTCAAAATCAATTGCAAACAATGATTTTTTATATCCTCAACCAAATCTGTCAAAAATCTTTACAATGATTGACATGCCGATATTTTAAAATGTTCAACATCGGACTTCATAAGCGTAAGCTTCTTAATCATTGCATTTACTATGTCATCAACCACAAATGGAGTTATGTTTCGGCCTTGCAAACTCAAATTTAACTCGTTCGGTTTACCAAAGATGTCAGCTAAATAAGCCAATCTCATTAGCCACAACTCATTCAAAAATAAGTCGCGTCATTCATAGTTACTATCCATCAAAAACTTTTGAGCTTCTCCACGAAGTTCAAAGAGTCGAGTTAACACTTTTCCTCGTGACAACCATCTTACCTCTGTGTGCAAAAGAAGCTTCTTGTCATCACTCCCCATTTCATTACACAATATTGAAAGCATTCGAAAGTTGAAAGCCCGAGCTTTTATGAAAATAACTACTTTAACTGAATCGTCCAGAACGTGTTTTAAACTAGCAGTCATCGCTTTGATAGCAAGAGCTTCACGATGGATACTGCAATGGGTAAACTTAGCTTCTGTTGCAACTTGTTGAATTTTGGTTACCACTCCTCCATGTTTGCCAGTCATTGCAGCTGCCCCATCAGAGCAAATTCCAACACAATTTAGCCAATTTATTTCATTTACGGTCATGAAATCATCAATTTTTTTAAATATTTCTGTAGTAGTTTTCCAACCAGGTAATGGCTCACAAAACAGAAATTCTTTTTCAACCGACTGTTCAAATTCATACCTAACATACACCATCAGCTGTGAAAAGTTTGTAACATCTGTACTCTCATCTAACTGAATCGCATAGAATTTGCACTGCTGAATTTTTTGAATGAGAATTGATTTAACTTGTACTGCTAATTCGTGGATTCTTCGAGAAACAGTACTATCGGACAAAGGAACGACATCCAGTTTCTTGGTAGCATTTGGTTCTAGTACAGATGACACCATATCTTTTGCTGCAGGCAATATCAGACTCTCCTCTATTTTATGCGGTTTTCCAGTTTTTCTCAGACTGACCAAAAATGATGCCTCCAAGCTTTTCGGATTAGCTGATGTGAACAGTTTCAGTGTGTTCCAACCATTTTTTAATTCATTTTCTTTTTTAAAAAATTTGAGCGGTTTACTCTTGAAAATTACATGCTTTGTATTGAAGTGATGCTGAAGTAGTTGTTGTTTGAGCCATTTATCCATATCTCAGTTCTTAAGTTATTTATTTAGTTGAAAATATTAAATAATTATTAATCATTTATTTCATATTGAAAATGTTTTACTGTTTTTCAATTGTTGTTAATATTACATATAGAGCGACGCTTGGCAGTGACACAGATTAACAAAGACCTTATACAATATGAAGTTATGAACCATAGAATTGCCAAAGACTATTTATTGAAGTTGATGCTGGTTATCGTTTATTTACAATTTAAATTTCAATATTCCAAGATTAACTGAATTAAATGAAGAATATTTATTTTAATTGCTAACGTTCAAAAATTGAAACATGACGTCATACATAACAAGAAATTCTAATCAACAAAAAAAATTATTATTGTAATTATTGTGTAACATTGGTAAGATAATGGAGTTGCGCGTACCCCTTTGCAACAGCCGGCCTACCCCTAGGGGTACGCGTACCACCGGTTGTGAACCTCTGCATTACGCGTACACACTAAATTGCACATACAAATTTTATTACCATTTCATTACAAACCAACGCATTTGGTCAAAATTTTATGCCAAAAAATTTTCAATTTTTTTGTGAACCTGTATAGTAAGTGTTTTGTTGATTTTACGTAATTTTTATATTAAGCTTTAATTAAAGTTTTATGACAATTTTTACTATGTTTTCTTCATTTTTTATTTTATTTTTAAAGTTAAAATTGTTATCATTTTCGTTAATAATTAATATGAAACATTTTTGGTCTACAGACAACACGTCACTCATGCAAATTAGTAAAAATAATTTAATATACATTGGACCATCGGGATGTTGTGGCAGTTTATCTATCATGTGCAGTTTATCCTGTAAACTACACGGCTACTGTGAACGAAAGCTTTGTAAAGATGAAACGCCCTAACCCCCCGGAATAAGTCTCTGCTGTTGTGGCCTCGTACTCGCTCACAACATGTAAGTTGGACAACTACGGAGCACAACAGGCTGGTAAATTTTATTGAAATAATATTTTGGAATCGCGCCAAACTTTTAGTTTGTTTGTGAAACTCCAAATTATATATGCAGTCCCTTGACATAAATCAGTTTGCCATGCCTAATGCAAAGCAAACAATACCAGATAGCGACCTTCTGTGAAATTCAAACCAACTCGCCACCATACGGGATTGATATTGTATTATAGCATACACCCAATTCCGAAATTTAGTAACCTCTATAATTCACGTTGGTGTGCACACCAGTTGAGGTGACTCACCATTTACGTGAAAATGAAGTTAATAACTTCATTTATTCAATTTCTTAAAAATTGCTTTCAGGTAATATTTTTAATTTTAAGTAACTTTTAAGACTTGAATTTTGATTTTATATAATTATGAGATCATTATTCAAGTTCTTAAATATTACTGTTAGTCAGCATTTATAATATAACATATTGATAATTAAATTTTAGATGTTTTTTAGGAATTTTATGATTTTATTTGGAATTATTTCGATAAAATGTAAGTTAGATATATTTTTAACTATAAATAAATAAACTAATCACCGAAGACATTAATTTTTTTAATACAATTAGGAAAGAAGCAGTTCTTCTGAAATAATTTGTTTTCTGCCCCCTCTTTTCCCTTTGCTAACTGCCCCATATTTTTTATATTTATAAATCACACATACTGTAAAATATTTTAATGTTTTGTAATTTAATGAATAAATATTACATTGTCAGATTTTCACCTTCGTGAAAAGACAGTGTATCCTGAGAAATATCTGTAAATCTAAAGAAAGTTTATATTCTAAATTATTATATAATTAAATTTTATGATGTATTTTCTTCTTTTTCTCTGAAGCTCAAGAGCTGTTGGATTCTAAATTAAAATTATTTTCTCGCATAATTTTTTAATAATTTCAAAATTATATTTTAACAATATGTCAACAAATTAACGGTTATTTATTTCGAAATAAAAAACACTATAATAAATTTGCATGCATTTTTCATTATGTTTTTGTGTTGGTGTGTTCAATTTTTTTTCTTCACCTTCACAATTCCTATAATAGAGTTATTAAATTTCGGAACATTAATTTTCAACGCACAGGTAAGTTTATGTGTTCCTATACTATAAATTTATTGATTTTTTTAGATTATAGAAGTTACTAAATTTCGGAATTAGGTAATCCGTGCATATGGCAGCTCAGATTCAATTCATGTCTAGAGGAAATTTTCCGGGCAAAACGATTGACCCTGCGAGGAGTTAAGGTTAAAGGTAAACCAGTGAAAAATGAGGAATGCTGCAAACCCTTGAAAGAATTAACGAACAAGAAAGAGACCCCGTAAGTAAGTCTGGTTAGCTGTTCATAGTCGATGAGGTCTTGAGTAATATCAAGGTTGTAAAATACCTACCGCGCACACGAATAAAAATGAGAAAGTGTAAATTACATTTACTATAAAACGAAAATTACAGATTTGAGATTTCCCCTGGTTTTGTTTTTGTTGTATATTAATTTGGTTGTGATTTATTAAGAATGGTGGTTTTGTATGAAAGAATTTTGAAGATGGAATGCTTGTGATTATGTTGATAGTTAAAATAATCTAATGTTGAAATGTGTGTGTCATATTGATACCAATGTATAGAGAATAAACACGGAGAAAACTCGAGCCGACAAAGCCACAATTGCGGTTATGAATTTTTAAGAAGTAATGATTTGGTTTATTAAAAAGGATCTGTTATTTCGGCTAAATGCTGTCATTTACTCATTTTATTATTTTATTTCATTAAGGTTATTCAATTTTAGGGAAAGAGTTAATTAATATGGGACATAAAACTAAGAAGGAAATAGACCTTTTATTGGTAGTCCGTGACCCCTTCGAATGCTTGCCGATTATAGTGTACTGAGGTACGCTTACTTTCCGTGAGTATTCATCCATTCGACACATTACCAATGCTGTTCATTCAATGGGTATCGAGTTGTACAGTGTATTGTATACTGGGTTGCACTGAAAACTGCACGAAATAGCAAAATGATGATTACTTACAACCCACCTTTATCATAAAAGGAAAATAAATATTAAAGGATAGAAAATATTTCAAAGATTTAAGAACTATGTTGATTAAAGTTCAACCTAACTAAAAGGTAAATGCCATCTCGAGTTTATAGCCAAAATAAACCATCATAAACAAAAGAAATNTTAAAACTCTTACAACCACGTTATAGCATTTTGACGCTCATTTGTATTTAAAGGCTGCTCAGCGCAGCTGACTTTGCGCGCACTGCTGCTTATGGCTTAGGGGGAACATTGCTCCCATGTACAAGATAGTTACTTCTATTTCTATTAATTTAAATTATTCAATTAATTAAATGATAAATATTAATTTTAAAGGTTTGTCACAAACCAAATTAATGATATTTGGATTGACCTCCCGAATACTATCTAGCAAAGGTTTTCGTATGATGGAGAACATGGTATATAAATTATAAGACTATACTAATATGGAAGTCTTGATTACTGGCTTAAAGAACCTAACCTTAGTGGCCAGCTTAAGTTTTTTTTTATTAATGAGTCCTCTAACTTTTTTTGAGTCCCGAAGCCCCAATTTAGATTGATTGCAAAAATAAATTTCAGACAGATTTTTGATAGGAAATATCCCATAATCCACGAAATTTCCTAAAATGTAATAATACAAATATGCGCGATATTTGGTAACTCCCAGGTCAGATAAACGGGAGCATTAAATTTATCCATTAAAAGATTAACATCAATTTCAACTCACTTTCCTAGCAGAATAATGAATAAATCCGAATGTATTTTCTTATAATTATCATTTAATGATGAACAGCTATATTTTCCCAACGATTTTCAAGCGAAATTTTGTTTAAAAATTGTTTTTTCCTGTCTAAAATGTTTTGACAAAATTGCTTAAAATTCAATATAAATGTCATGCAACTTTTAAATTATTCTGCTTATTTTAAATTCAATCATATAAAATATATTAATTATTTTTTGATTTTTAATAATAAATATAAAAATAAAATGTTTAAATAATTAATTAATTTTTTATCCCCTCCCCCCCATTAGATTGTGCTTAGGGGAAACTATTAAATATCGCATTTGATGGATTATAAGACGAAAATATATAAAAATTTACAATTGCTATTTTATTGTTCCCTCAAATATTTAATAAGGGGGTCAAAAATGTTAGTTTGCATGTATAATGTTTTTATTATTAAAATATATTAAATAGTTAATTGAAAATATTGCCTTTTTTATTTTGGTAAATTAAACGCCATAGGTTTGTAAAATATCTTGTATATCTTAATATGACTGAATGAGTACCCTTATTAAGAGAAGCCTTTAAACAGCCTACCTTGTCTATGCATAATTTAGAGACAATAAAAATCATTATCACATTCAACTGAAATCTCATTCAAGAACTGAGAATTTTGAAAATCTGTAATTTTTAAAAACTTTTCATATCATAATGAAGCCGAAATGTAGAACTTCATTCGTCATTTGGAGACAAAATAATTGGTTATATTAACTTCGATGATGTTCATATGTTTGTATGTGCCACGCAAATTTTGTATGGTCAAAGTATCCTACTTTTTGTAATCTGATTGGGCTGTAATTTGGCAAGTAGATTCTTTATCGTGAACACTGCATACTATCAGATCACAGAAAGTGGGTTAATTTAAAAAATATTGATATGTCAAATCTATCGTTATTTCCATATTTCAATATAAATTCTTATCTATTCATTAACTTCGAATTATAATTGTAATTATATCTAAAATATGTTATATAGGTTTGAACCTTATGTCTATATGGGTACTTAAAGTGTAAAATAGTATAAACAATTTCCTTATAGAGATTTTGAGTTGACATTTTTCAATATATTATATGATAAAAAATAAAATAAAAAATAAAATTTTGGACTTAACACAGTGTAAAATTTTTGTTCTGTGTTTAAAAGTATATTGATAATTTTCCTAGAAATTCTTTATCATTTGGAGTAAATCTCTATCTTTGTTATTGTAAAACATCAAGCAAAACAAATTAATCATAACAAAAATTAAATCAAAACTAAAAACAAAATTAAACCCTTTCATATGCGGCCCTTAATATTACGTTTTGGCTGTATTTTCACAGGATATTGAATATTGACTCAATTTTGATGCTCAAAACACTTATTTCTTGTCTTTTTATGTTACTTACATAGTTTCAAAATTGTGTTTTTGTCAAAAAACAAACAAAATTAAAACTTTTCATTTTGTTGGTTTTTTTCAAAAAATAACTCTAGATTATGCAAACATTTTGAAAAAAAAATTCCACATTAAAGGGGCTAATAATTCGATATGCACAATAGGGTGGGTCGAATGTTAATAAATTTTGAGTTCAAGAAAGGAAACATGGTTAAAAAGTTGTATTTTGGTATAGAAAAATCGAATCAAACCATTTTACTTAGATTTATGGACATTTACTGCTCCCAACTTTTCTCCGAAAATGCAGTTCAACATAAGTGTGAAAACAATGTAATTTGGCTAGTGTCGGAATGTGTTTTGCGCCTTTGTCCATATTTAGATGTAGCTTTCTTAAGAGCTTATAAGTATATTATTTACTCTCTTGGGCTGAGATAGTATATTCTGTGTCCTCATCCCGCATTGAAATATATCCTGACAACGTCAGTGATTAGGAAGGGCCAAATTTGAATTATCCTTTTCAAAGACAAAAATCAACTTTCGAAATTATTTTTTATTAAAAACATCCAGCCAAAAGTTTAGAAATGTATTAGCGAGGGCATAAAAAGAAGTCACATGAAATCAGCTTTGCTTTGCACCTTGGGCAATTCCTTCCTTGATTTTTTACACAGTAGTACCATACCATGTCTGGACTTGTGACCAAACACTTTGCAACTGGCAGAAGAAACATCTTTGATGGCTCTTTCAACGGCTTGAGAATGACAGGGAAATTGTTCTAATGTAATTTTCTTATTCATCTTCAATTCATGATCCAATATATGAGATAAAAGAGGGGGAGGCGTCAAATTACATTTTGTCCAGTCAATCATGTCAACATATGATGTAGCAGACGACTGAAGAAAGACAGTATTCTTGTCCATAGTGCGAATCACTTCGGAAGGGAGAAAATTTTGTCTTGCAGTTATGATTTTTTCTGTTGCAAACTTTCTGATTTCTTCATCATCATCACCAACAGCAGCTAGGAGTATATTTTCTGGATGTGAGAAGTAATTGTTGTTCTGAATGACAGGAAAGATGATTTCTTGGTCTGATGGATCCAAATCCTGCAGAAGTTGGAGCATATAAAAAATATTTCTTGCACCATCTTGGCATGACGAGTGAGTCTTTATATAAAACCATGACGGTCCATAGAAATTGACAATAAATTTCACTATTCGCATGAGAGGTTCAGATGGAGCAGTTTCGGACATATATAGTCGCAGAATTCTATTAGCTTTCGTTAGCCAGCGACTGTGATTCAAATTTCCTGGTTGTGCCATTTGTAGAAAAGGGACATCCTTGTTGTTGTGGTACCCTTTCTGGACTGCCAAGCATACTCTGAGGAAATACAATTGATCAGTGTTCAATTCTTTCTTGGCATTTTCACTAATATCTACGACCTTTCCAGGAAGGGACATAAAGGCTACTACGGGCTTGTCTTTTGGATCAAAATCAAGAACGCTTCCTATTTCACCACATGACGTTTTGGACCTTTTGTTTCTCCACCATCGACGACTGAAAAATACTTCCTGAATGGCAATTCATTTGCATGCAACAAGCATATCAGCCATTGTAGAGGTCGCCCTAGGCTTTTTTCGAGTCTTCTGATTATTCCATTATTTTTTCCGGTGTTTGTATTGGTTCCATCGCACACAATTGCTTGAAGGGTCAGTGAGGACTGCGTGCTAACGATGATTGACATGATTTCTTTGCCAATATCCACAGCTTTACTACTTTGAGGTACAACATGATCGATATATGTATCCCCTGGAAAGGCGACAATCACATAATGCTCCTCTTTTAGGATCCTTCTATGAAGTAAGGTGGAATCTTGTTTCCCGTCGAAACCGAGGCAAATCAAGTTTTTCGCTTCTGCTGAATGCTGTTCAATTTCTCTCTCCCTCCAGTACTTTCTCTGACGCCGTAATTTTGCGGGATCGATGATTGTTTGAGAGGATAACAGTTCCATATCTTTCAGAAAAGCGTTTACTAGCAAACACGTGTCTCTGTTGCTCACACCACATCTGTCAACAGCTTTACTTAATTCAGGATAATGTCTTCTATTTTGAAATTCATCACATTCTTCTACGCTTGACTCTGAGCTTTCTGTTGAATTGTCTAACTTATCTTTACTTTCATCACTAGCGGCTTCACTCTCCGTGTCACTTCTTGAGGTCGGATGTAGATCGTTAACTTCAGTGTCCATTATTTCATTTTTCATTTGTTTTCCTTTTCCTGTAGGGCTGCTTTTCGTTTGTTTTCTCTTCAATTTTGAGGTTTCCTGTCTGTCCGTATTTCCGATTTTCATGTTTCTGGTAGTTTGTTGGTCAATCCAGAACTCCCACTCTAAGGTAGGAATTTTCAAGGCCAATCGGCATGTACACTGACTTCTTCCACGAGCACCATCATTAAAACATTTGCAGCAACATATGTCAAACAATTTGGAAAACGAGCTTAACTTATCTTGAAATTTGGCAGATGACCTCTTGCATTCTGGATACTTCTCTAATTCACGCACTTTTGATATTAGTCGCTTGACACGAACCACAATACTACTGAACTCAACAGTTGGGATACTTGCCTTCATATAAATTTCCTTCACCTTATTTGCGAGAAGAGTTGCTTGTTCGTTAAAGCCAGTATGAAATTGCGTACATTTCTCATTGTAACAGTAATCACGAAACACATCTTCACAAGTAGGTAATTGGTTTCTGGGTAGTTCACAAGTTTGACCAAACAGACAATGACGTGATTTACTTCTTGTTTTGCGAAATTGCTTATTTCTCTGTCCCTTCATAACTGCTCTTCTGTACTCAGCTCTGGCAAAATAAAAGTGAATCATCAAGTTAACTTTTTTAATTAGGTCCAGCAAACACTTGACATCCAATCGAAACAAATTAAATTATCTGAGTTTAGACTGACTAGTAGTATCCATGTGGATTATGTGTTGACTGTAGTGTGTGTGTTAGTATTGTTCAGAAGAAATTGTCTTTGTGAGTGCTTGTGTGAAGGTGCTTCCGTGAATTAACCTCTCTATACATGCACGCGTTAGCTTGGACTTGTGAATAGAGCATGTCAAAAATGGTCTTTCTGCAAGCGTGTGACTGCTTGCAGGATGAATTTACAAAGGCACGTGTGCGAGCATTTTTACTGGGATAGTACTAATATATACAAACAAAAGTTGGGACCTGTAAACCCTTTTAAACAGCAGTCTTTTGCAGGGATATTTCATTTTCTAGCATAAGCACAACTTTTTAGGCATGTTTGGAGAAAAAAAAAAATTTTCGACCCACCCTAATGCACAAGTAGTTGCATAAAGAACACATTTTAATGCATAAAAACACAAGAAAGATCGCCGGAAAAAAGACACAAAATAGAAAAAAATCAGTTTTCCACAAGGGTAAGACTGATTTAGAAGGCGGAAAATCAGGAAAATTAAGAAATTAAAAGCAGAAAACCAATAATTTTAATAATAACTGGCTAGGATTAAAAGATAAGAAATTTTCTATTTCTGATTTGTCTGTAAACACCTAAAAACAATTTTCAAATCATTTTATCATCGATAGTTTAAAATAAAATATTGATTAAAAAAAATTATAAAAGAACAAAAATATTAGGTAGCTTAAGATAAACTATAAATTGATTGGGGTGTTGGGCTAGAACTGACTTCTAGACCCAAACTACTAATTGTGACTGAAATGTATAGGTACACAACATGTAAAAAGCAAAAAGTATAGTTAAATATCAAAAACTACACCAAATAAACAATATTAATTAAAGGAGAAAACAACAGAAACCTAAACACAGAAATTAAATAAAACTATACCAAAAGCAAGAAGTTATGCAAAATAGAACTCGAAAATAACCAAATAAACACAGATAAACATAAAACAGACTCGAATAACTTAAAAGACGATAAAAACCGAAAAAATTCCAGAAAAACACAGAACATTCCATTAAAATGGCGATGACCATCACAAAAGCCATAAAAGTTAGAGAAAATAAATAAATTAGTATTAAAAATAATAAATCTTAAAAAGAAATTCATAAAACACCAGTTAGAATAAAAATTAAATTAAAAGTAAAATAGAATCTTCTGGAATCGTTCCAAATCCATCATGGACGTCAAATTAACGAAAAATAATTAAAAAATAAAAATTTAAAAATAAAAACAAAAATTATGGCACAAAAATTGCCATTAAAAATATCAAAATCGCAAAATAGAAAATTCTGGAATAAAAAGAATTCGAGTTTGTTTTAATGCATCAACACATACACGTGTACAAAATAAGTATATATACTGACACGTTTCAGTCAGAATTAATCATTATTTTATGCCAAATTTTGAACAAAAACTTTTCCAATCTACATAGTGAGTATATATGATTGAATTTTTTATTATTATCATGTAGTTATGATTTATTTAAGATTAAAGTAATTCCATATTTGATGTTTTCTTTTATTAAATTTTTTTTTATGTACGAATGTTCAACGGCGTACTGGTATTCCTGCGTCGTTGTTCAGTCCTGCATCCAATTTGTTAAAATCCTCATAGTGCAGGCAAACATGCATTATTTATATTATACTAATCTCTTATTATATGGCTCTTTTTGTTCGGGTCAGTCGGAGGTCGAACTACTTCATGGTCCTGCCATGGAGTTAGGTCGAGGAAACCCTCCGTCTGACTCTTCGTATTTATTTAAGGTCAGCCGTAAATGGTTGACTTAGCACACAACACTAAGGTTTGTGGAAGTGGTCACAGTGGGGCCATGGAAGCAATATTCTTCCCGACTCATTGCGTAATATACAATTAAACTCAACACTTAAAATCCTGAACAATAACTCTACACTAAGGTTCTAATTTGAGTAGAGCTCGTACCTAAAATTACACAATTCTACACTCACATTAATGTGGCTAGTTGATCCATAATGGTAATTTCAATTATACTTAGACATATGCCGAATTAGATTTTGTAGTAAGGACCTTTGATAAAGTAACAGGAATAAGAGAGATATTCGGCATACGTACAGGTATAACTTAATCTAGATATGCTGATTCAAAGTAAAGGTAGACATTTTAGATCCAGTTCCCACTTTAAAATATTTGTAAAGGTGTAAGCACTTAGTTGTCATATTCTTTGTGTTAACTATAAAAATATAAGTTATAAATAATTACGATAGTTAGGTACAAATCATGTTGATCCTGAAAATATAAATTGTTAATGGAGAAAGTCTGATCAGATATGGTAGTAAACAAATTTTCGTATAAAAATCAACAACTATAAGATATAAATAATTACGATGGTTAGGTACAAATCATGTTGATCCTGAAAATATAAATTGTTAATGGAGAAAGTCTGATCAGATATGGTAGTAAACAAATTTTCGTATAAAAATCAACTTAGGATTAGTTACATATGGGCGATAGACGCGCTAGAACTCTGAAACTTAATTCACAAATAGGATCAAGAAATCTGTAAGTACTTCGGAAAACAATGTTGACCATAGAAAGGAAGTTGCAAGAAGTATATTCCGTTGACTATAAAATTTCAAATTATGAAGTATGAAAATACGAATTACAAAATACAAAAGCATAAATTTTAGAATATAAACTTATAAATTATAAAATAAACGGTTATAATTTATAAAATACGAATGTATAAATTACAAAATATGAAATTATAATTATAAATTACAAAATTGTAAATCCCTAAATTGAAAAATTTAAAATTATAAATCGAAAATTATCAAAGTATAAATTATAAAACATAAATTTATAATTCTAAAACATGGGATTAGAAAATTATAGTTATCATAATCCTGATCATTTCCCTTGTTAATACTATTAGCAGTATCAACATTATCATTATCATTACTATTAGTATTATTATTATTATTATTATTATTATTATTATTATTATTATTATTATTATTATTATTATTATTATTATTATTATTATTATTATTATTATTATTATTATTATTACTATTATTATCTTTATTATGATTATCATTATTAGTATTATTATTATCATCATTATCAGTATCAGTATCATTATTAAAATTTATTATTATTCTTGTTATTATTATTATTATTATTATGACTATTATTGTTACCATTATCATTACCATCATTAAAATTTATTATTATTTTTAGTATTATTACTATCATTGCTATTATTAATATTAATATTATTATTATCATTATTATTATTATTATTCGTATCGTTATTTCATTGTTATTATTATTGGTATTATTATTATTACAGTTAACTACAAAAATCGATATCCCAATCCGATATCTATCACCTGGAAATTTAGCAATTAGCAAATTAAATAAAATACTTGTATGCAGAGCAAACCACCCATAACGAGCACAACCGAAGGAAAGGTAAGCAGACGAAGAGCTTCGTTCGTTGCTAATACCTGTCGCGCCAGCGTGCCCGAATTTAGTGGTCCAAAAGTGATGATCCAAAACTTTACATTTTATTCAAATATAAACTAAAATTTATAAATAGCAATTAAAATTACCACCTAGTGGTAAACAAATTCTGGAATGTAAATGATTAATTTAAACAAACGGATTTTCGACGAAATTCCTTTTTAATCTAGTTGATAATGAATGTGATTTCAATCTATTGTTCTTATGATTATATGTGTTATCTGGGAAATAAAGAATTTTTTCTTTTTCGTTAAAGTTGAATTTTAAAAAAGGGGAAAAGGGATTAACAAGATCCCGTGTTTAACTTTGTAACATAATCTGTATAAAGTGACCTGATTGTTACTTTGCAGAAATGTCCTACTCTGATAGCAGCAGCATCGAAGAAGCCGATCGGCAGACGATCACCCGACTCCGGACCCGGTACATTTGGTACCACATCCATCGGTGGAGTCAGGGCGGGACCTGGATTGCGCAGATCGAGTAATCCGGACGGGCCCGAAGTAGATGCCCCGGCATGGGTGAAGGTGGAGCCGGAGAATAACCAGTTGCAGGAGGCCCGAGATCAAGCGGCCTGGGACGTGGAAGCCGCTCAGATCCGACTAAAGAAGATAGAGCTGCAAATCAGGGCAGAAAGGGAGGGGGTGCCCCTGGAAGAATTAGAGGAGGTCGAGGTACCCCCGAGAAAGAGAGGAAGGCCCCGCAAGCATCCCGCGTGATTGCGGGATGACAGTTTGCTTGACTTGGACAATTCATTTTTATATGACTAAATATTAGAAGTTGTCTGTGTTTATTTCAATTTTTTTTTATTTGTATATTAGTGGATGTCGGGTGTTTATTCTCGAATAAAGTATTTTCTTTTTGTTTTGCAAATCACTTGATAGATAGAGGAGTATAACGATGCACTAGTAGGAAATGCTGATATTAGTTCATTAATTTTACTACTTATTTGGTTTAATTTTCTCTTTGGGTATAATGGAAAACTAATGAATTTCCTTTTTAGTGTATAGATTAATGGAAAATCTACGCAAGGATCGGGAGCAGGCCCAACAACAAACCGACGAGCTCCGAATCCGGGTGGAAAAATTGAAGGGAAAATGTCGGGAGCTCGAGGGGACCTGGTTTAGTCCCGAAGCAATGAAGAAGAAAACCGCCCAGATCCTCCAGCTGCAAACACAGGCCGCCCAAGACCAGATGGAGATCCGCGCCCTGAAATTGCAGGTGCGGGCACTCGAAACCGAGCGGAATGAGCAGTTGGTGCAGGAGGCTGTGGCAAGACAAATACGGCCACTGGCCGTTGAACTCGCAACAATATATCCCCCAGCCGCTGGAAATAAGCCCAAAGGAAAACGGCTTGGACGAAACATTCGAGAAAAATTAAAGAAGGCCAGGTTGGCCGAGTATGAACGGCAAGTAAATTCCTCGCAAGTGTCTACAACGGGGTTGGCCAGCCCCGCAAACAAGCCGATCTGAACTTTTATTTTGTTTCGTATAATTTTGTAGGATGTGTTGTAATATTGAAATAATACATATTTTGTAGTACTAAAATAGTATCCGATATATTTTATGATTGCCTGAGAAATGAGAGTTTGTGCGTAAGGTTGGGAAAACAATTTTGATAAGGGACCTGAGAAATCGGACACACACCTTCTATCGGTAGTCCGTGAACCCATGGAGTACTCGACAATTATAGTGCCTTGATGCGCTCACTTTTTGCGAGTACTCAACCCTTGGTACAGTACCAACGTTGATCACTCAACGGGTACCAAGCGGGTAATTTGAGTAGAGCTCGTACCTAAAATTACACAATTCTACACTCACATTAATGTGGCTAGTTGATCCATAATGGTAATTTCAATTATACTTAGACATATGCCGAATTAGATTTTGTAGTAAGGACCTTTGATAAAGTAACAGGAATAAGAGAGATATTCGGCATACGTACAGGTATAACTTAATCTAGATATGCTGATTCAAAGTAAAGGTAGACATTTTAGATCCAGTTCCCACTTTAAAATATTTGTAAAGGTGTAAGCACTTAGTTGTCATATTCTTTGTGTTAACTATAAAAATATAAGTTATAAATAATTACGATAGTTAGGTACAAATCATGTTGATCCTGAAAATATAAATTGTTAATGGAGAAAGTCTGATCAGATATGGTAGTAAACAAATTTTCGTATAAAAATCAACAACTATAAGATATAAATAATTACGATGGTTAGGTACAAATCATGTTGATCCTGAAAATATAAATTGTTAATGGAGAAAGTCTGATCAGATATGGTAGTAAACAAATTTTCGTATAAAAATCAACTTAGGATTAGTTACATATGGGCGATAGACGCGCTAGAACTCTGAAACTTAATTCACAAATAGGATCAAGAAATCTGTAAGTACTTCGGAAAACAATGTTGACCATAGAAAGGAAGTTGCAAGAAGTATATTCCGTTGACTATAAAATTTCAAATTATGAAGTATGAAAATACGAATTACAAAATACAAAAGCATAAATTTTAGAATATAAACTTATAAATTATAAAATAAACGGTTATAATTTATAAAATACGAATGTATAAATTACAAAATATGAAATTATAATTATAAATTACAAAATTGTAAATCCCTAAATTGAAAAATTTAAAATTATAAATCGAAAATTATCAAAGTATAAATTATAAAACATAAATTTATAATTCTAAAACATGGGATTAGAAAATTATAGTTATCATAATCCTGATCATTTCCCTTGTTAATACTATTAGCAGTATCAACATTATCATTATCATTACTATTAGTATTATTATTATTATTATTATTATTATTATTATTATTATTATTATTATTATTATTATTATTATTATTATTATTATTATTATTATTATTATTATTATTATTATTACTATTATTATCTTTATTATGATTATCATTATTAGTATTATTATTATCATCATTATCAGTATCAGTATCATTATTAAAATTTATTATTATTCTTGTTATTATTATTATTATTATTATGACTATTATTGTTACCATTATCATTACCATCATTAAAATTTATTATTATTTTTAGTATTATTACTATCATTGCTATTATTAATATTAATATTATTATTATCATTATTATTATTATTATTCGTATCGTTATTTCATTGTTATTATTATTGGTATTATTATTATTACAGTTAACTACAAAAAATCGATATCCCAATCCGATATCTATCACCTGGAAATTTAGCAATTAGCAAATTAAATAAAATACTTGTATGCAGAGCAAACCACCCATAACGAGCACAACCGAAGGAAAGGTAAGCAGACGAAGAGCTTCGTTCGTTGCTAATACCTGTCGCGCCAGCGTGCCCGAATTTAGTGGTCCAAAAGTGATGATCCAAAACTTTACATTTTATTCAAATATAAACTAAAATTTATAAATAGCAATTAAAATTACCACCTAGTGGTAAACAAATTCTGGAATGTAAATGATTAATTTAAACAAACGGATTTTCGACGAAATTCCTTTTTAATCTAGTTGATAATGAATGTGATTTCAATCTATTGTTCTTATGATTATATGTGTTATCTGGGAAATAAAGAATTTTTTCTTTTTCGTTAAAGTTGAATTTTAAAAAAGGGGAAAAGGGATTAACAAGATCCCGTGTTTAACTTTGTAACATAATCTGTATAAAGTGACCTGATTGTTACTTTGCAGAAATGTCCTACTCTGATAGCAGCAGCATCGAAGAAGCCGATCGGCAGACGATCACCCGACTCCGGACCCGGTACATTTGGTACCACATCCATCGGTGGAGTCAGGGCGGGACCTGGATTGCGCAGATCGAGTAATCCGGACGGGCCCGAAGTAGATGCCCCGGCATGGGTGAAGGTGGAGCCGGAGAATAACCAGTTGCAGGAGGCCCGAGATCAAGCGGCCTGGGACGTGGAAGCCGCTCAGATCCGACTAAAGAAGATAGAGCTGCAAATCAGGGCAGAAAGGGAGGGGGTGCCCCTGGAAGAATTAGAGGAGGTCGAGGTACCCCGAGAAAGAGAGGAAGGCCCCGCAAGCATCCCGCGTGATTGCGGGATGACAGTTTGCTTGACTTGGACAATTCATTTTTATATGACTAAATATTAGAAGTTGTCTGTGTTTATTTCAATTTTTTTTTATTTGTATATTAGTGGATGTCGGGTGTTTATTCTCGAATAAAGTATTTTCTTTTTGTTTTGCAAATCACTTGATAGATAGAGGAGTATAACGATGCACTAGTAGGAAATGCTGATATTAGTTCATTAATTTTACTACTTATTTGGTTTAATTTTCTCTTTGGGTATAATGGAAAACTAATGAATTTCCTTTTTAGTGTATAGATTAATGGAAAATCTACGCAAGGATCGGGAGCAGGCCCAACAACAAACCGACGAGCTCCGAATCCGGGTGGAAAAATTGAAGGGAAAATGTCGGGAGCTCGAGGGGACCTGGTTTAGTCCCGAAGCAATGAAGAAGAAAACCGCCCAGATCCTCCAGCTGCAAACACAGGCCGCCCAAGACCAGATGGAGATCCGCGCCCTGAAATTGCAGGTGCGGGCACTCGAAACCGAGCGGAATGAGCAGTTGGTGCAGGAGGCTGTGGCAAGACAAATACGGCCACTGGCCGTTGAACTCGCAACAATATATCCCCCAGCCGCTGGAAATAAGCCCAAAGGAAAACGGCTTGGACGAAACATTCGAGAAAAATTAAAGAAGGCCAGGTTGGCCGAGTATGAACGGCAAGTAAATTCCTCGCAAGTGTCTACAACGGGGTTGGCCAGCCCCGCAAACAAGCCGATCTGAACTTTTATTTTGTTTCGTATAATTTTGTAGGATGTGTTGTAATATTGAAATAATACATATTTTGTAGTACTAAAATAGTATCCGATATATTTTATGATTGCCTGAGAAATGAGAGTTTGTGCGTAAGGTTGGGAAAACAATTTTGATAAGGGACCTGAGAAATCGGACACACACCTTCTATCGGTAGTCCGTGAACCCATGGAGTACTCGACAATTATAGTGCCTTGATGCGCTCACTTTTTGCGAGTACTCAACCCTTGGTACAGTACCAACGTTGATCACTCAACGGGTACCAAGCGGAAAAACAATGTTGCATGTTGGGTTACGCTGGTAACAGCATTTAATCATTCGACCACCAGTAACCCACCAGGGGTAATATACAAAGGCACAAAATTAAAACAAAAGCACGGATAAAATCAATAAAAACACCAAAATAATGGAAGTTCAAAAATAAATTAATATGTTAAATGCCACTAGGTCACCGTTGACCAGCACTCAACTTGGCGGTAGCACGGTGGGAACCACCAGTGACCGGAGTGGCAAGATTAGTAGAAAGACATAATTGTACTACCCTAACCCGTATATCCGAGAAATTTTCTACTAAACGCTAGAAAATGTTGAGATTATTTGAAAGGGGCATGCAAGGAACAAAAGTTGGGGAAACGATGTTTTAAATGAATGATAGTTAAACTATATAACTATCATAAACAAATTATTATTAATTAAAAATTAGAAAACATTTTAAAAATAACTTATTTATAAATCGGTTCTTTTAATAAAAATTATAGATTTGAATGGTTATGGAAATAAAAATAAAGGAAATTTTTATTTTTCTCTACATTTGTAGCTCGTTACCGTAAATTCAACCTGAATAAATCATGTAATAAACACACAAACAATATTTCATCACGTCCTCTGCACACATCTCAAACATCAACACACACATACACACACACAAATTTTTATTTGTCAATTTCTTGAACAAAGGATTGATGGTTTTCATTGCTGTACAAATAATCGAGGTCATAATTTAATTTCGCTAAGCAACCATTAGGTCTCATTACAGTGGTTAGTTAATTTTAACCCTCATTTCGAGATGGTAAGCAATATTTTTCATATTTTACAATATTTATTTCTACTAATTTCATTATAGGATAAAAATATCAAATGAAATTATTGCAAGTATTGTTATATATGAAATAAAATAATTTTTTTTACGGTTTGCAATTTATAGAAATTAATCGATAAATTTTTTTCTGTATATTTTGATTGTTATAAATTATTTTAATGAATCTAAATACTTCAATTGCATTTCAATTTTTTCGTTAATTAGACAAATGCAACCATGTAACCGTTTTGAGTGTTTGTAACGAGTTAATATAGATTCCAAAAATTTGGATAAATTCTCCAGATCTATCATTACGTCAACCAAATCTTCGTATGAAACTACGCGTAATATTAAATTGCAATGCATAGAATAAGGATTGAGTTATCTTCGTGTATTTTGTATAATTTATTAAGGATTTCAAAGCCATAATAAACTTCAATGTCGTTAGAACTATTGGGATTTAGTTGGTGGCATTCAATAAATTGCATCGCATGCTCCTCATTCATAGCTATCAGATTTTCTAACATATTATTGTATATTTTACTAAATTGATATACCTTGATGGTCAACGAGAGACTTCAATAAGTAATGAACCAAATTGATATTATCAGAATTTATAGAAACATCCAAAGACGTAATGATTGCTAGTAAGCACGCGGAAGCTTGAGTAAACTCTGGCGATTGGTATGTTGCTCATACAGTCCTATTATTGCTTGACGTGCGTTGTTTTTAATAGAATTTGGCAGTTTTTCTTGTTCAACACAGAGATTCCAAATCGCATTGAGAATGATGGCGGCTAAGTTAATTTGTCGGGAAATCGAAATAGGGCTGCAATTAAAATCTCCACACTTTCATTTTCCCTATTAGTTTCGAGGAGTCAGAAAAATGATGAAGTACAATGAAATAAGCAGCAACGTAACGATATAGCTTAAAGTTTTCTGGATGCAATTCTACAGCATTAATGACCGATTTAATAACGGGCCGGGTGAAAATGAAATCGTTTGGGTTGTCAGAATACATGGCCAAATAACTCAAACTGATGCAAACGTATTCACAAATCGTTCCATTGACATTATTGATGTCCATGCATTCCACTAATAGTTGTCCATAATCATTGGTCAGTTGGTCCAAGATGTTGCGAATGCATAACTTTTGAAATATTAGTAGAGCTTCTTCGACACAGAGTTCATTTTGTTTTTCTTTCCATATATAATGCAAAATATCATTTGGATTAAGTGCTTCCGGTAATGGCCGGATATTCGGAGTGATTCTTTGCCGGTTATTTCTGCTAATGACTTGAGAGGAATAAATCTGAAACATTGTTGATAAAATTCTGTGTTGATTATTTCTTAATATTTGGTCTTTTATCGTTGTCACTCTCAAGCATTAAAAGAGTGAAATCCACAAACTCTTCGCTGTATATTCTTTCAATGTAACTTTTTTAATTTTTTCAGGTCATACTTCTCGATGATTGAAGAATATGGAAGAATCTCTCTCATTGATAACACTGGTTGTCATGAAAGAAAATAATATCATCCCTATTGTCCAGATGTCATTTTCGAAAATTCGCTTGAAGTGCTTATCAATGTTGATGTCCATAGAAAAATCGTTCGGCTTTGATCGAATGAAACGTCTTTTATCATTTATAATTGTTTTGTAACCAAAATCACAAGAATCACATGCTCATTTTCGAGGACTATAGAATAGATTTTCCGGTTTCAAATTCAAATGGGAAATGTTGCTTTGATCCATTATTGACAATAACTCGAGAACTTGAACCAGCATTTTCTTAGCGATTCTTCTTCAGTTTTCTTTGAATGGATCCAGTTGTTGCGTAAAATCTGATAGCAATTTCCATTGCGATAGAACGGCATTACGATAACGAGAAAAAAGGTGATTTTTAACACTATCGAAATGGACAAAGCTTTCAATTAGCTTGCCGATGTATTGGTGTTGAATTTTCCTGATGTTATTCGCCTCACGGAACGCTTCGTTTGCGTGAGCTTCATCTTTACATCAATCATTTTTAAAATATATTGTTCTTTGTTTGAAACATGTTGAGCCATAAATGTTTTACTATCACTTCTAAATCCCAGCTGATATTGAATTCGTAATTATCCATTTTCCAATATTTATTTATATATTGAATGCATTGGATAAATAAATATATATATGCAAAAAATGTAAAAAAATTATATGTCGTGAGCATAACGTTAATATGTGCCCAAACTGTTTGTAACAGATTTTTATATAATATATATAAGATATGCTAATTGTTGCTTTTGTACTAAAAAATGCTGATTATTGTAGTAAAAAATAAGGTTTCGTATGAAAGAGTTAGTGTTAAAGAATTAAGTTGATTTATAGAAGAAGTTAAAAGTTTTTGTTTTTTTAATAAATAAAGAGGAGTATAAGTAAATTATCTTTAATATTATTATTCTTATATGTGTTATTCACATTAAATTTATTGAAATAAATTAATAAACCTCGACTTGCAGCTAATCAAAACACACGAGTCAATTTTACGCATAAGTATCTTTTCCGTACTACACAATATGATTATCTTTCTAGGCAGGGCCGGATCTATGGGTGGAGCGAGGGAGCGACCGCACCAGGCGCCAGAATCACACTGAAAAAAAGGCGCCTTTTCGATCAAATTGAAGAATAATTATTCTCAACAAAACTATCATACTGACTGTTATTATAACACGTATTTCTACATAATAATCTATATTTTGATAAATTTGCATTTTTGAGCGCTTTTCCTCTATATATATATATATATATTATTACAATAATGTTAAATTTTTATTGAACAAAATTCAAATTTTTCACATTGCTTTGAAACTGTCTCTTTATTGGCGAAAAATCAAATTTAGACTTTAACAATATAGGCGCCTTTTCAAGAAGTTTGCTCCAGGCGCCAAAATAGTACCATCCGACACTGTTTCTAGGGTTAAATAGTTCAGTTTTACACAGGGCACATAAATCACGGTTAATACATAGAAATATATATATATATATATAAAATAAACAGTTCTACTTGAAATAAGGACAAAAATTAAGGCCATTTGTGCATTTACTTGTTTGCATGGGCTAATAACATCTATAATATTATTTATTAGCCACAGAGCTACGAGTATTAATATAATCCATAACTAAAACACGTTTATTATAAAAACACAAATATTATTAAAACAAATTATATCGTTAATTTGTTTGAGGAGTTTCTAAAAAATAATAATTAATGTATAAGTAAGGATTTCAGCATACAATCAAACATGCACAACATCATACCCTTATTTAAATACAAATTACAAAACGCCTCACATTATTGAATTATTATTTTGAATTATTATATATTACACGTTAATGACTCTGATTTCTCGTGCTTTTTGTCTCAATATTTTAATCAAATAAGACCCAGCATAAAATTATTTATTCAAACTCAATCAGATTTTCACAATATTGTCAACTACACTTTTAATCTTGATTATTAAAGAAAGTTATTCGGGTACAAATCCCAATAAAAACTCCCCTTTTTATTATTCTGCCAGACTTGGACTTGAAACGAGAGTAAAATAACTTGCGCAATTTACGAAAGTAAATAAAAAACGAACTAAGTCGAGATCAGGGCCATATAATGAGCACCACAAGCAATTGTTTAAAGTTATAGCAAACACTAAGCACTAATTTAAAAGAAAAAAACACAAAAATAAAAAGTAAAACAAAATAAAATTAATAAAATAAAATACAAAACAGCTGTACATGTTAGATATGTTGGAATAAAACCCCCAGGAAACTGAGGACACTCGAAGAATTCAATTTCTTTATAGAAATTTGAGAAAAATTAATTAATTCAATAGTTTTATAAAACTTTCAAAGAGAATTAATTCAAAAAAATCTAGATATTTGAAGGAATTAAAAATTCTACTAGAATCAATTTGCAAATTATNGATTTTTTTTAGAAAGTAAAACATTTTTTAGTTTATCTTAATGACACCTGAAATGATTTTTACTAAGTTATTTTTATTTTTCACATTATCATTTATATTTTTCATGTACGGCGTTTGTCACTAGAAAACACTGTTGCTGTTGCGTTATTTTCAGGTTACACGTTTTTATAATATACAATATACAATATTTTAAAAGAGAACTTAAAATTTTAAGATAATTGATAGAATTGCAAAAAGTATATATATATATATATATCTCGAGATTTCAATATTAAAATACATACTGGGATCCCGAGATTGGAAGCATTTTATTCATCCTTTAAAAACTTTCCAATAACTTTTTAATAATTTGTTTACATGAAGAGTTTAGTTTTTAAGATTTTCTGAATAATTCTCATATATTGTGATGCAAAATTGCAGACAAATTAAAAATAATAAAAACATTTTTACACAATTTGTACCAGAAATGAAAGAAAATTACAATTAACACTGGAAAAGGTACTTTTGTATAAATTTGTACAAATTTTCTAGCAAGGATTTAGTATAAATGTAATTTTATTACTAGAAATTAACACATTGTATTTTTAAAAAATAATGTTCCACGCGTTTCTTGAATATTTAAAGTTGCAAAAAAAAATAAAATAATTTAATTTACTGTAAAATCTATAGAATGACTGCATATTACACCATTTATCGACGAAGCAAATGGTTCTAGGACAAGATGGTAGTTGACAAATACCATTTTGCCCGTACCATTTATTATATCCGTATTCCATTTGGCCGTACAATTTTGTCGCGCCACCGTCAGAATATATATATATATATATATATATATATATATATATATATATATATATATATATATATATATATATATATATATATATATATATATCGAGTTGAAGATTTAATGGACCGAGCCCTGATAGAAGTAGAGAATAGCTTTACATCAAAGTTTCATCCCAGTCAAATGTTTAAAGCATAAAATATTTTGTGATATAATCCCTCGCATGATCTTTGATTGGGATTGAATAAAGAAAATAGCAGATGGGATATGTTAAGAAATTGAAAAAGAGTTTCTTGTTTTGAATATCTTGAGCAAATTTACTATATTTGTTACAGTTTTTAAATCTTGGGGCTTCAATGGTTGTTATGTACTCGGATGGATCAGGAATCTGCTGGTAACTTGGATCAGCTGTTTGCTAACTACCTTTGTGAGACCGAAACCTTCCTTTTCATTAGATGCGTATATGACTGCGCTTATAAAGGGGGCTTTTATGAGGAAGGTCGAGAACTTCTATCTTTTATCATCATTCTTATTTTGTCGTAAAAATTTTCTGCATGAACTTTAGCTATTTCTTCGGCTTGAAGAATGAAGAAAAATTTTTATTGCAGAAAATATTGTATGCTTCAATCTTTTGTTGGGCTCTGAGCAGTTTCGACCTCTTGGAATATCTCGTTGAGGTCGTTTTTTGTGTTACCTATTGATACACTTAAATAACTATAAAGGTTATCTTTGTTGATATGCTTAATTTTTGATCCGTTAATGAAGATGTTGTTTTCTCATCGAAATTCATCAGATTTATTTCTATAATGTACGCATTTTTCGGCTTGAAGTTTAGCTGTGCTAGTTTAGCTTGTTCTATTATTATTTCTAGCATTTCTTGTATTAGGTGGTGTTCCGGAGCCATTTAGATCGCCTAGCTCGTCCGCCTATGCTAATATACTTATCTTTTCTTTTGCCAGTTGTATTCCTTTGTTGCTGTTGATGGCTGTTGTATTATATATTATATACAGAGGTTAAAGATAGTTACGGAATGTTGGGCATCCTTGCTTTACACATTCAACTTTTTTGATTTCGCTTGATGTTGTACTTTTTGTAGCATTCTTGAAGTAGGTTTATCGTTTTTTATTTAGTCCTTTTTCTTTGAGAATGTGCCAAATTACTTCGTGAGGTATTGTTAGGTTACTGGGTCGCTGGTAATATTTATATATTACAAATTCTTATTCTGACTCCAAGCGTGCTTTTAACTGACCAACAAATAACAATCGACAACATGAACCTTTATTGATAATCACAAATATTTTTCACTACACAATGACAAAATTGGTTCAACAATCTGGCCGACGATTATGCAGTGCTTATTACGACACTCTGTGATGAATAGCACTCGCGTATAATACGGAGTTGAAGGATCACTAGCTACCGATTGATTCTAGCAACAGGGAATTTGAGCTGGTTGTTTTCTTGCTGTGACTTGGATTCTACTCGCTAAACTTTTTCTTAAGCACTCTTCGATCAATAATTAGCTTTAGTTTCTACGATTTTCTCTGACAATTATTCTCTAACAATTACTTTTTAACAATTCGTCTCGGTAAATTTCCACAATTTCTGTTACAATTTCTCGTCTCCTTCTTCTTTTGTTTCCCACTATCTCTGACAGCTGTCGAGAGAATTTTTTAATTTCCCTTTTTCTTTTATCCGTCTTTTTTATTCGAATTCGCTTTCTCTGAAAGGCTTCGAGATATGTATTTTCTATTTTTGCTTTTACTTTGGAATTTAAAATTCCTTATTCCATTTTTTGTACTCCTTAATTACTAATGACCTTTGTTTTAATTTCTTGTTCGCTTTCTTTTATTAGATTCCTTTGTCTAATTTCTCATTTCTTTTACTTTCGTTATCTTCTCCAAGTTCCCATATATCGTCCCGTTTGACAAGACGATTTTCCCCAGGTAATTTTATTTATTTTTCATATTATTTATTATTTAGATATCCTCAATAGTATGCTTCCGAAGGCGTCCGCAAAATCTAAAAACACGAGATGATATTGCTGATTTTTACCTCTTCCTTTTTGATTTTTCTTTTTGTTTTCAACATTTAATTAGTAGTGACAAGTGAGGAGTAGAAACCAAGCCAAATATCCCAGGATAAAGAGTATTATATAACATTTCTAGGGATAGGGCATTACATAATTTTATAAACATTTTATAAATAATTTTTATATATACTTATAATAAGAAATTAAAATAAATTAATTAAATCAATAATATTAATGACATTATATTAATTAAAATGGAATTAAGAAATGATGCCGTTTATCAAATTTGCGGGTTCTATTGGTAGTGGAAAACTTTATTTGTTTGTAAATTATTTAAATCAAATATTTTCAAATCAAAATTTAACAAAATATAATGTTGAACTTAGAGATTCCCAATGAAATCGATGACAAGTTGAATGATTTCCTAATTACAGCCGAAAAAGAACATGTAACAAAAGTTGAGAACTTGCTGCTTGTAACAATTTGTTTGTGTAAAATGACCATTTTTCCCAGTCCGGTACATCTGTTGGGGGAGGTAATTTTAAATATTATTCTTAGTGAAACAAATAATAATATAATAAAAATTTATTTAATAATATCATATAAGTAATTTGGATTTTATGAGTATTTTTGTAACAGAATGAATTTACTGCTTAAAGTTCTTGCAAGTATTGCATTCGAAATTGCACTTTGTTATAACGATAACCTTCAAAGTATCAATATTCAATTGCAATTTATCTGCTGTCTACATAATATTAATAATTGAAAAAACTCTTTCTCCAACCGCATTCGTGAATGCAAATTCGATAATCTTTATTAAATTACCACAAGGAATATGATTTTCGCTGAAATATTTAAAATAATATTAGTTTACAATGTTGTCATTATAAAGCTCTGAAAATAATTCGATGTGTATCTATATAACATAAATATAACATAAACTAAATTTATTTTGATAATATACAAATCTCTAATTCCGAGACATTTTCCGGGGCATATATTATGTAGGACATTTGGTAAGAATATTGGCACTGTCCAACAGAATCCGAAAAAAATTGTCGCTCTATTTTTGTGGTATTTTTAAGTAATTGCTTGTGATGTTTGCTGTGAGGCCTTGATTTTAAATCATGATACGTCGGAAATTTCATTTACTATAGGGAAGGCACCAGAAAACAAGTGGATAAAGTATCATTGTATTTAAATCTAACCAATAGTATGAAAATTTATTTTTAATCCTTCAATCTTTCAGACAATAACCATGCATTATTCTCGCTGTCGAATTTCTAAGCACGAAGTCTCTCTGGCCAAAAGACTAATCATCCCAAAGCAGAAACCTCAACCGAAATAACCTATCTCCAAGTTGATACATTGTATGTGCGACGACGTCGGAAATTTCATTTACTTCTATAGGGAAAGCCCCAGAAAACAAGAGGATAACGTATAAAGTACCACAATACAGAATAATCTGCATTGGAGTATCCCAAGGCCTGAAGAATATTATCTCAAGTGGAATGGAAGCTCCTAATACCAATCTGCCATATCGAAATGAAGCCTCGATGTGGATACAGCATGGAAACACGATATGGGAATTTTCACGACCAAGAATCAAGCATCCAACAGCAGAACGATTCCATCAAAAAATTCATCGAAATTGTCGTTTAGAGTGTCCAAGCTATACTGACGGAAATTAGAATGTTAACTCTCCATCGCCCATTGGAATTAGGCCAATGGAATGAACCACTCAAAAGCATCCGAACCGTTTAGCGACGTAGTCTATCAGCATTCGATCTGGAGTGTCACAATATTACCTAACGATCGAGGCAAATCACGAAATAGCTACTTAATGAATTAGGCCCACAACATCTCTCTGTATATCGATGTGAAATTTATTGTGTTATTTATTTTCTTTTTCTTTTCCATCATTCAATAATAATAGACTTTGTTTAGTTCATTCGTAATCATCGGATCCGAAAATGGTGACCTCAATTTTGACATCGATGAGTATTCATCTATTTAACTCCTACCGTTATCGACCCACCGATTATCAACATCTATTTCATGACCTACTCTTTACTAAATTACAATTTTGCATTTTTGTTTCTTGCATATAAGCTGGTATCTTCATAATTGTACATAAAATAAATGTGTTGTGTGGTAGTTTAATAAATATTCGTGCATGTATTGCAGGATGTCTAATGATGAGCAACATTATTGAGTAAGTGTAAAGTTCGTAAGTATGAGAACGAGAACATATTACCTGTAAAGCGGCATATGAAGTGTGACGTAAGTCATTCCATCAGTAGTCAAGGAAAGTTAGGGGATGTACGTGTAGTAGTTCATAGATAGAGGGACCACCAATATTGCTCCAACCAGCTCCAACTACATGATACAGTACCAACGTGGTAATTGGGAAGAGTAATAACAGGCAACTCTTAAGGTCAATACAACAGATAATATCACTGCGGGTATTATACTGAAGTAAAACAGTCATTTGACCTTGTGGGTCAGTTGTCAAGCCAACGCAACTTGCCCTATAAAGCTGTTAACATAGATTTCTAGGAGGAGCTGAAACAAAAAAATAAATTATTTATTTAATTAATCGCATTTATTTAAAAATCCCCTATTGGTCATTAATAAAATCTCGTAGTTAACAAACAGATCGAGAACATAAATTATTTTAAGAGAAACACTCAAACAACCATTTGTTTTGTCCGAGAAGTAAATTGACAAATTTTATTAATGGCAAACAATTTTTATAAATACCACATGTTGAGTTTTCAAATAAATAAATATTAAAGTCAGTGTTTCTGACTCCACGTGTTCTATTAAGACAATTAAACAAACAATACTCAACGTATATTTATATTTAAATTCGTATAATCTATAATTTACAAAACTCCAAATATCGCAATAAAATGTATATTCTAACTATTCGATAAGTCTTGCTGTAGTTCTTCACGTTCTACAATAATGATCACCTCTATTCCTGTTCCGTTAATTTTCATTACATTGTGCCACCTCTTTATTTTGCGTTGCCCCCACACAAAATATAGGTTAGATACGGGCCCGTGTCAACCATTATTCAAACAAAAAAACTAAAACACAAGTCACTTCAAATCAATTCCATAAATTTTCAAAATCACAATGATACACACACATCCGCACATCGTGAGACCCGGTACACACTCATCACAGCTAAAAACATCACACCAAAGATTTAATTGGATACACGCGCCAAAAGGGTGGTGGATCGGAAGTGTTTGTCAAACACAGTTCAAAATCTCCGGCTTACCAATTTGTATGGAACACTTCAATAAAACTATGTTTAATGTACTAAATATAAAACGTAATAATTTAAATAGAAAAAAATCAAAAATTTTGGTCTTTTATCGCAACAATATGAAGCCTGTAATTGAACCTTTTATCTGTTTACATAGTAAATTTTCTTTTTTCACTATATGTCCACGGTAATAATTTTGTTCAAATTACGTGAACCATATGCAAACTTTTTACTAGTCAGACAGACGTCATGTGCATCAAATATGGTCTGCGAAACTTTTACTCGTTATCAATCAGCATCAAATCAAAATAGTTTAAATGTATGTAACAAGACTAAATACAAAATATTGAACCACGTTGATGCGCAATCGTATCAATTTAAACGTCTGTACATCATATGTGGTCCACAGGACAGTCAAAGTGTTAAGAAATCAATTTAAGGCAGTAATTTCAATATTTGTGACATGTTCCATTGCAATTGACAAAAGTACAAATATGTAAAAGTTGTTTGAGTATCCTTTGACAATTAAATACAAAAATCACTACAAAGAATTAAAATAATAATTTTAATTCGAAAAAATTCAAACTTTCCCATTGAGAATGGTCAAGCGTACAATTTAATCACAAGTCAAAAACGAAACTAATTAACAAAAATAGTCGAATTACTTTTAATTGATTGAGTCTCTATAATCTGATTTTGAATAATTCTTTTCTTCACTTGAGATATCTAAATTAACTAAAATATTATTTACAAAATGTTGACTGAAATTTTAGACATATTTTAGATAGGTTCAGACACGATTAATAACTTGATAAAAGCAGTAAAGAGAATAAATAGATTTCTTACCAAAGCCATTATTAATAAAGATGACTTAATCAGCTAATGAATAATAAATCAGCTCATATGACCGAGAATTGTTCCACAAACAATGTGCCAATCCTATATTAGTCATAAAAAGTGGAACATAATGGAACTTTAGCATCCATAATAAGCGCACACAAATTTCCGTCTGATGTGACTCATTACAAACTTGGCCTAGATTATTTCTAGCTCGTCACTACATGATTTTACTAACTAGATTAAACAGCTAAACAAAGAACATTTAAATGAAAATTATATTTCTTTGTAAAAATATATAAATAGCATTAAAGATACAAATGCAAAATAATTCACAAATTGAAAATTCACCGCATCTCCCTGACTAAAATCCAACGTATTTCAATTAATTTACTTTATAATATATCATAAAAATATTTCGATATCTACATAATCTCTATAAATTCGTACTCATAATCTTTACAATTTAAAAACAATTTCAACTTCACTCAAATACGTTTGCCACAAAATTCACACAAATTATTTGGCTTTCAAAAAATACAAATTAATAATACCTAAAAGTTTTTACAAAATCAAAATGGCCTTTAAATATTTATAAAAAAATTCAAGCCTTTACAAAATAAACAAAACAGTGCTTTAACAATGCTTGAATTATATTATCAATGTAGTATCTTGTATATACAATAGAAAATTACAATATTGAGTTATGTAGCACTATGTACAATAGCATACAAAAAAATATATTCAAATAGAAAGTATCTTTGCTCTGGACAAAATAAAATCAACAATTCTTGTATTCTCCTTTTGGTCGTTTTAATTGAACTTTGAGACGCTTTGTTCCGATTTGAAACCCATTCATACCTCTAATTGCTGCCTCCGCATTTGAAGCATTATCAAAACTAACAAATCCTACATTGTATTTAGAAATTATCAGTCAAATATAATGACAACTAACCGAAACATTTGCTCTGATTAGTTGCACGATCTAAATATACTTTAGCACTGATTACATTTCCGAAAGGCGTAAACAATTGAGCCAATGCTGCATCTCCAAAGTCTTGAGGAAGATGATAAATGAACAAATTACACCCTTCAGGGCCTGTTACAATATTATCTTTTATCCCATCCTTCTGATTTTGTTGATATTGTAGAGACAAAGCCGTTGTATTTGGATAAATATTTTGACCAGATAAGCCTAATGCGGGAGTGTTTAAATCTAAAAAGATTGTTCATAAAATTTAGTTATAATTAAAGAATTACTAAATCCACACTGTGGAAACATAGAGTATAGAGAAGATAAATGCAACGCTTCCGGAGAGAAGTTAATGTTGGCAATATTTATTAATTGTGGATGAGCAGGATTTATGTACGAATTAATTGCTGGTGACAAAGGAATATTTTCATTGTTAATAGATGGCAACACAAAGTGATTCATTGAGCACTGGCTTGATGATATATCATTTGATGCAGACATTGGCACGCCAATTTGAGGCTGTGGAGTAACACTGGGACTAGAATTAACAAGCGGAGGTGTTAAATTTGGACTATACATTTGACTTAAATGCATTTGCAACGCATAGGCATTTATTAAATTAGCAGTTTGCTGATCTGTTGCATGTGGAAATTGCTGTAACTTATCTATATTTTTAATATCGATATTATATAAATATTACTATCATTGGAATGCCTTGGTTATAATAACCGACATTCTGAGGTGTTAATAATTGAATGGCAGGAAACTGCATTTGCATTTTTCTGAGCTGTCTTTCCTGTTCGTTGTCTGCTAGCCTTGCCACAATACAAGACCCCTTTATTAAATATTAAAATGTTCAATAAATAATAAAACCAACTAATTCCGGACAAGCCATAGATGTTTTCATTCCATTTAAGGCGTCTATCGCCATATTGGCTTCATCGGAATTATTAAATGTTACAAATGCACAGCCTATATTAACTTAAGTAAATTCATATAAAATCAAAGCACCTTTACTATTGCCATAAGAATCTTTTAATATCATACAATTTTTAATACATCCATAGGGTTCACAAAGTTGACGTACATCATCTTCTGATTGATTTTTGTTCAACATCCCAATAAACAATTTTGTATTTTCTAAAATATATATTAAATAAGTTTAAAATATGCATTTACACTACCATCTTGATTTTGTAATATAATATTTCCTTTATCTGTAAACCCATTAGAATATAAAGCCATGCTATCGACATTAATAGGAGAAGCAACTTGCATTTTAGAGTTGTCTTTGTCTACAACCTTCAATTACTAAAATAATTTGTAACACAATTATACAAACCCAACAAATAAATAGAAAGCAATTGTGACAACCATTCTTTTAAATTTCTTTTCATTGGTTCTTTAAAATCATCCATTAAAATTTTAATAGATTTCATTGGTTATTGGGAGAAGATAAATTACATACATCAATTCAAGAAGTCTTTGTGACACGTCATGTAGGATGAAATATTATTACACACTGAATACACACAACTGGATTATTTGGTTAACAAAGAGATTATACTGCATTTTGTTTACTTAAAAAAATTCGCCTTAATTTTATTGTAATTTTTAGTAATTGGCGAATATGTTTACAAAAATTTATATACATTTTAAATAAAAATTATCAAATTAATAAATCAAAAAAGAGATGGCTATTCTGAAATTTTAAGAAAAATATTTCTTTAACAGCCTAATTGATGAATTAAATGTTTTGAAATAGAATTAATTTTAATAATGGAATAGTAATTAAATAAAAACATGTTTCAAAACTATACAATATTTTCCTAATAAATTAAATTGATATTGAATTATTTTTGAATTTGAAATAATTTATATTTTATTCGAATTTAAAATGGAATAATTTTGTATTTGTTATTTTAGTCAATGAGAATAAATTTTAGTTTTTAGGCGAATTTTATACTTAAATTACTCGGAATAAAAACTAAAATTCGCTTATTTGAGCATCTTTTGACATTTTGCAATTAATTGATATCAACAAGAAATGTGATTATAGTAATGAAATTAAAAATTAACCAATTTCTTTCACGCTTAATATGCGATATTAACTATCGAAAGAATTATTATCTAATTATTGTCAATCTAAAGGTCCCACAGTTCATAAGTTGTAATTAAACTTAAAAAATTGAAAGTTTTTATTGATATTTGTTGGAATAACTATAATTGTTTGTAGCAAATTTTAATTTATTTCATCGGTTTATTTTTCAGGATACTGAAAGACCTTATGGAACTTTAATATTTTTACTGATTTCATATTTGTACCGATTGAACATAAAATCCATTTTCTATACTAACAATTTTGAAGGACTTTGGTCAATAAAAAACCAGTTAAAATTATAGAAATTAACATCTAATTTTGTTATATTTTTCAAAATAATTTCGAAATTAGATGACTTTCAAACATAAATGCGAAGCGGATAATTAATAATTAGGAATAAACTTAATTACGTGTTTATTAAAAGTTCATGTGAAAAAAATCCATATTTAATATTTAATACAATTTTGAGAAACAAAGAAGTGTAAGAATCATGTTGCATAAATAAATAGATATTATATCATGCATGTATTATGTAATTAAAACTATATAGATTCATCCTACATTCCAATTACATATCTGAAAGAATTCACTAAATTCTGTTATTGAAATTTGTACAATTGATTACATTTGATTGTCAAATGTATTGTCAAATTTATTTAATCTAAACATTCAAATTTTTTCATATTACCTGAACACAAAAATTAAGATATTAAAACAAATATAAGTATAAATAATTTTATCAAGAATAAATTAAGATTAAAAGTTTTATTAAATAAAAATCTAAATAATCTAAATTAAAATCTTAATTTTGATAAAGAAAAATAAATCAGTTCATAAATTTATATTTCAAATTAACTTAATTCCACTTCTGACAAAATGTTTCTCAGATAGCTTTAAAAGTCGAGAATATCCATTTAGCACATTCTTTCCCACAGTAGGGCATCATGCCTCAGAGGTGGGACACGTCAGCCATTATCAACTATTTCACATATATTTTTTTAATATAATATAATCATTCACAACTAAATATAACAACGTGCATACAATAATTTCATCGACCGTTATTTTTACATACTGACAATACTGATTATCGAAGTTTGGCAGCTACTTCAAATGAGCCGGTAAGACATATTACTTTTGAAAATACTACGGTTGGGCATGGTATGAAGAAGGTTGGGAAACACTGATTTAGAAGATCACTACAAGTAATGCAAAGAATAATTTTGACAGTTTATTGTATGTATGCTACTTATAAATCTTTGGACAATTTTCTTAATTTAATGTTTACAACTATTGTGGGGTTCTGTCTTAATTATTAAAAAAAATTAGGATGGGAATTATTATTATTTAGAATATAGTTATTTCGGTAAACAGAACGCGAATTCAATGGTTAAAATTATTGAGAAATTTTTATAAGTTGACACGACTTACTTTTCAGTTTTGAGATCAAGGTTTCACAAGTTTCACTACTTCTACTAGTACTTGTATTCACAAAAATTAAAAATGTTTAGTTTACGTGTCAACACTTTAAAAGTTTTCACAAAACTAAACTAATATAAAAATTTTAATACTAAATGCCTAATATATAAAAATAAAACTGTAATTTCAACTAGGCAACTAGATTCAAATTGCTTTTTTAAAAAAAAAACAAAAAATCCGAGAAATTCAAATTTCCAATGCTTGCGCACAATGGTCACTTAGATTTAAATTCAAATCCACGCATATTTTTGAAAAATATTTTTGGTTGATATGTTTAAAAAAATCAAATACAAGCCCGAGTATAATTATTGTATTTACCCGGGTACTCGATACTTGAGGTTGGATTCATTAGTTGGTACAGTGTAAACTCAGTGGAATCCAGAGCGAAGTTGAGAACTCCTAGAGCCGTCTAAGTCATGAAACTCAATTGATTTCTGTATTTTGCCTTATTTAATTGACAAAAAATAAGAATTGTTTATTTGAGTCAAGTTAATTAACCTGACCTTGAAAGATTTCTAATGTTAAAAGATGTGCAAATACTTAAATTTTGAAATTGAAATATTATAAAGTGGGTAAGGGTAAATATAAGGTAAACAAGAAGTAATGATGTACTGTGAAGATTTGATACTGAAATTCGAGCCTTCGATGATGATTGCGTCACAATATGTGATGAATTCATTAACAAATCTGATGCGATTTAAAAAACTTATTTATTTGTGTGTAAATCTTAATTTAATTTTTTTGGTTATTTTTATGTAGTAAATAATGACGGCAATTATATTGATTTTTGAACAATATTAAATATATTTAAAAAAACAACACTTTAAGTGTTTAAATTGCAGAAGATATAAAAATCACTGAAGTGCTTTCTGTTAATTAGCAAGGAAAACAATATTCAATGTTTTTTCACAATAATACAAAAAATAGAAATGTGTTTATGAAAAGCAAACACCACTGACATTTGAAGATCTTTTCACTTGATATGGAGAACCACAAAAAATAACTATATAAACCACAGTTTTCCTTAGTCAAATCAAAAAATAGAAGTACAGTCAACCCTCCTATAACGCGGTGAGTGCGTACCACCTTATATGGAAACCGCGCTATAAGAAACTCGAATTTAACCGTACAAACCAGGCTAATTCGTAGCGTGTTCTATGGAAACCGTCTACCGCTTTGTATAGAAATCGCGCTTTAAGAAACTCGGAATTAGTACAAATCATATCATTCGTACCACGTTAAATGGAGACCAATAAATACAAAAGACAAGATAAATTATAAATTATTTTTATTGAATTGAATTGAAGAGTTCATATAAGGATTGATAAAAAATGAAACAAGAACTAAACTAAAAGACAGTTTTTCAATAAAACCAATGAAGACGTTTGTAAAATTATATAATCTTTCAACGCTCATCCTCACTGTCAGATATGAGTCGCCTAACTTGTCTTCTTTTAATGGGCAAAATGTCTTCATCACTTAGTTCATCTTCTACATTGGTTTTCGATTGTAGCTTTTTTCTAACTCCACTAAAACCTCTCTATAAGGAGCTAAGCAATTTCTTAACTCTCTTTTAGACTTTGCGCTGCGCACCGTTGAACGATCAGTTTGAATGAAATGAAGTTCTAATTCTTTAGCCAAATTTAGCTTTTTATTCACATCTTGAAAATCGAGATTTGGCACCCATTCGTTTTCCTTATTTTCGTTTACCAATGCATTTGAGGTGGATTTGTTGGGCTTAAAGCCGAAAATCAGAGTAGAACTGTGATAATGTTTAAGCTCGAAACCATAGAAACCGAAAAAAGATCTCGAGAACCCAAACGGTCAGGAGTCATTAAAATAACGTAGTCAACAAATTTAAAAACTAAAACACAATAATAAGAAAAATAAGCGATATAGATAAAAGAAAAAGGAAATTAAATAATTAAAAAAGCAATAACGAAAAAAATCAACACCAAGAAACTAATAATAAGGACCTACAAACCCCGACCAATTAACCACAACAAAACCAATATAAAGAAAATAATTAAATAAGATAAGAATAATAACAGTAAGTTAAAATAAATAAGGGAAAAAGCAATATAAAACGCGAAAAAAGGCAAAAGAAATTAAAAACAACCAGTTATAAGAGAATCATCAATGAAAATCCGCCAAAAAATTGGGAAAAAATAGAAAGAAACAAATAAATAAAATAATAAATTAAAACCGATAAGTAAGCCAGAAAAAGAAATAAAAACCCAAAAAATAAGAAAATAATAAGAAATACACGCCAACCACGTCCTGATTGGACGAAAAATAGTATATAAGGAGGTCGCCTAGATCAGTTGACTAACTCCAAAAATTCTACAACAGGTACAACCAGGAAACTTCTAAATTTATTCTACAGGCAACCTAGCCACTTATAGATTCATCATACAGGACTTAATCGAGGACTACTGACAATCTTAAACAGAAACTTCAGCAAACATTTTACCATCAAATAACCTAAACCAGTTTATATTACCTTCAAGGGATAAGTTTCAAGGAAATTCAGAGTTTCGTAAACGATTATCACAGTTCTATCCGGATTCGAGAATTTCCTTCTCGAAATCGGGATGAAAAATGGTTATTGCCTGAGCCAATCTTTCACTTGACATTTGCTTCCACGTATCTGCTTCGGCTGTCACCCATAATGGTTCAACGAACCAAGATAATTAATGGCCCTTCCGGCCTTTCTACACGCACTATCTTCTCCTTGCTCTTTTCCAATTAATCATTGTGTCAAGCTAATGGGCCCAATTCTTCCTTCTGTTTACTTTTCTTCTTGTTTACCCAGCTCAGGTTTCCTTCATCTCTCGGGTTCTCCATTGACTCGGGTTTCCCATTAGCTCAGGTTTTGTATTAGCCAATTAATTAATTAATTAACGTTTTCTGTTTTCACACATTTGAATGCTTTTCGACCCTTCCTAACCATTTTCTGATAAATCCCTAACCATCATCTTGTTGACCAATAGCTAATCTATACCTGTCCCGTTTTCCCAATTCGATTTCGATGATTTTACAATTTATTGATTTTTCTCGGATTTCGGGATTCTTGCCTTTCGTAATTGCTTTTGGCATCACACTTTCCTTTACTATCGATTCTGTGCATGATCCCGCTTTTATTTGTCTTTTTTCTTCACTTACTTTTTATTTAAATTATTAACCTAAATTTCATTTAAATTTATTTTAATTCACGGACCTCAACATTATTATAATTATTATGATTATAATTATTATAATTATTATTATTATAATTATTATTATTATTATTACAATTTTTATAATTATTATAATTATTATTATTATTATAATTATTATTATTATGTAGGGATATATTATTGAATACAATAATTTTTGCTTTTGCCAAAAATGAAGTCATTGTTCTAAAAAAATAGGTGATGAGTCGTGTGATGATTCATTGTCCTTGTTCTAAAAATAGATGAGTCATCGATCAGTCATTGTCTTTGTTTAAAAATGATGAGTTATTGTCTTTGGTTAAATGTCTCTGTTTTAAAAATGATGATTCATATATACTTGAATGACCTTGATGAGTCATCGGATAAAAAATGTTACAAAAATGGATCCAAAATGTTACTTAAAATATGTCTGTCCTTGTTACTAAAAATTGAATGACCTTGATGAGTCATCGTGGGTGGGGTTAAAACGATGAGTCATGGAGCACACTTCCCTCTACTAATTCAATATCACCACACAATTGATACAAGGTGATTTGTATTTTAACATTTAAAACAATTTTCACAATCAGTTTAATTTATTCTTGAAGATCCATCATTGATGTAGTTAAATAATTCTGATTTGTTTTTAGATTTAGAATAGATATTGTTTCGGTAACCATTTTAAGAGTAATAATACTGGTATAATATAGGGTGACCATTTTTTCTAGAGTAAAATCCAAGACATCTGTTGGGGCGAGTAATTTTACAAAGTAGTTTTTAAAAATTATTCTTAATGAATATAATATAATATAATAAAATGTATTTAATAATAACATAATAATAAGTAATTTAATTGGTTTTATGAGTGTTTTGTAACAGAATGAATTTTTTTAAAGGATTTCATCATAATTTTCTATTGGCAGGTTTGAAGTCCTTGCAAGTATTGCATTCGCTGTTATAATCATTGGCTTCAAAATATCAATACTAAATTGCGATTTATCTGCTGTCCACCTATTATTAATAATTGAAAAACTCTTTCTGCAACCGCATTCGTGTCAGGCAAACTGAGTCCAAATTCTATATATTTTTTTATTCAAATTATTATTAATAGAAATGTTCTAATACATAATTAATATGTAAGGAGTAAGCTACTATATGGGGTGTTGAGTTTGCTTGTGTGCCGTTTTTACGATGCTGGCACAATGATCGTGACACGATCTGTTATTCTTTATTGATAAAAGCATCGATAATTTTCATACGTATTGCGTGAGCCCTTGATTACTCTCTTGATCATTTTGGCTTTAATTGACTGATATCCCTCGTATCTGAAACCGAGTTTTCAGAATATGTCATTTTTCCTTTTAATCCAGGTTCCCAGTGAACACACAACAAATGTGTCCACTGTTGTATGGATGCTGGTTCATGATTATGAATTTTTATGAATATATAATTTTCGCTGACATATTTAAAATAATCTCAGTTTACAATGTTTTCAATATAAATATCTGAAAATAATTCGATCTGTATGTGAATATATAACATAAATTTAATTTATTTTGATAATATACATTTCTCTAATTCTGGGACATATTCATGCTAGTCACACTAGTATGATATTTCTAAGTGAAAAACATACCTAATAATATGAAAAAACTATGTAAATAATTAATCCAAATAATTTAAATTTAATTTATAATAATTAATTCTTGCAATATATTTTTTAGTTAATTTTATTCAAGATTTAAATAAAAAAATTGTGTAAAATTTTAAGGATTCCCATATCAGAGAGAAACAGATTTTCTTTCTAAATTGTTTGGGCGAGCTTAAGCAGAATTAATTTTTTTATATAGTTTTTTACTATTTTCAGTAAATTTGGTTGTTAATTATCTTTAGAAAATAATTAATTTTCATTCTGATATAAAAAGATAAAAAATTTAATTTACACAACACAAATTTTTTTAAATGAAATATCATCAAAAAAGAAAGCAGATCAAAACTGAACAACAAAAATAACAAATTTTACTGGCAGTAATTACAATTTATAATCCGTAATTTTAACTTAATTTATTTTGTTTTATAATAACACAAATTTTGAATAAAAATAGTCACAATTATATCGCACGTCATTTTAAGTTTGATTTAAGGACAAGCAACTCCGTGAAAGGCCACCTCAAACTAGTACGAATCTGATCCTATCCAAATAATCAAAACAACTAAATTCATCTCTTTAAATTCGTCGAAACTTACTAATTCTTTGCAACACTAAATCAATAATTTCTAACGTTATGTTTGTTGAAAACTTTCTTCGACCGTCATTGCAATTCACTTGCGTTTTCTCATTTATTATAGAATTCCTTCAACTAAATTATTTCAAAAATAAACAATTTCATTTCATTTGTCTCTGGAACTTCATCTAATCAGCCCGGGAATTCTGATTCCTTAATGATCCGTAGCAACTCCATCTATTTGTTGTTTATTGAAAAAAAATGGCTTTTAAAGTAACCAACTCAAGAAGTTCACAAAATGCCTTTCCATATATTCAAAAATGTTTTTATTCCATAACATCATAAATCAATGCTCATTTTTACCACCAACGATGAGCCTAATTTTTTTGCCAAACTTAGAAAAAGAAATGTCTTCTTCGCAATTTGTGAAACCCATTTTTTAAACGGTATGTGGAAGATATTTTCCTTATATTTGAAAATCAGAGGTATATCGAGCCGTTTTTGCATTATAAAAACAGTTTATATAAAAAAATTCTATTCACATGTGAAATGGAGAAAAAATAATCCATTGCTCACTTGGATTTGTTAATACAGCGCATAGCGAAATACTACGAGACAGAGTTATATAGAAAATCAACTGATATTTTTTCTGATAGCTTTAATGAATTTTAATGAGAAATATGATAAAAGGATTAGTAATTCATGATCTTTTTCTTCTACTTTTGAAAATTCAGTCAAAAGTGTTGATAAATTGTTTGAGTTGTTGATGAAGGATATGTATTCAAAATCATTTTTATTAAGGAGGATAAAAAAGATTGTTGATAAATTTATTATCCCTATTTAAAAATGTCTGAGTGTAATTTGATTGGTAAGGGGAGTCAGATGATGAGGTAAATAAATGTAATAGCGAGGTTGAAGATGATGAGTCTAAATTTATGTTGGTATAGTCGTACTCAGAAAGTTTACAGATTATAAGAGAAAGATAAACAAACTGCCAAGGTCGTGTTCCCTTCATGTTAAGTACACAATATATTAATTAATAAGTCTAAAACCACATGCATAGGAAAGACTCCAAGTCATATCTGTGTTTGAGTTCATAAATATCATTGACCAATATTAGTGAGCACAATAAAGTTTCTATAAGAAAAATAGACATTTCTGATTTAAAAATTTTAAAACAAATTATAATCAATCATTATGAACGTGTAATTTGTAAAGTGTTAAATTCAAGTCTTCTTCTAACATTTATTTATTAATTACAATTTTAAATTACCTCAGTTTTTCTGAAAATTTAAACAATAGAGACGTGGTAATTATCAATATTGATGTAACTATTGGTCAAAAATATAATTATTTAAATTTAGGATACTTTAATATAATTTAATATCGATTTTAATATCGATTTTAATATACTTATTTTACACAAATAGTAATTTCAACTAACTGATTACACTTATAACATTAAAATTATTATTTTTAAATAAGATTTTTGGAACTTCTTACATAAAGCTTTGTTGATAAAATCACTAGATACAAAAATTGATCTGAAAAATGCTTTGAACACTTGTGTTATGAATGTTTTTAGAGTTTGGGTTGAAAATTGTCGGTATGTTGATTGTAGTTGTTTTAAATGTATTTAATTATTAATTTTAATCATTTCTAAATTTCATTTTTTTAAAAAATTTGTTAAAATTAAAAATTTAAAAAAATTTTAAGAAAAATTAATAATTAAATTAAATTTGTTCATAAAATCTATAATATCTATAGTTTTTTCTATTCTACCTGATGTCAGGAAAACTGCCGAAATATATTGTAAAATTAATGTCTGAGTGGCGCTTTCTTATAATAATATTGTTGCTATATTTATTTAATTAAATATTAATAATAATGAAAATAAAGGATTGATTAAAAGATTGATTAAACACGCACCAAACATATACATAAATTTTCAACATAATGGTTACTAATATATATATATATATATATATATATATATATATATATATATATATATATATATATATATATATATATATATATATATATATATATATATATATATATATATATATATATATATATATATATATATATATATATATATATATATATATATATATATATATATATATATATATATATATATATATATATATATATATATATATATATATATTTCAGATATTGCTGGATCGTCTACAAAGAAAGTATAAATTGTAAATTTTATTTATAAGTTTTAAAAATGTAATATTATTACTGAATTTTGGAAATTGACAAAGTCAGAATCATAAATACAATGGAAAATTGCGAAGATTATTTCCATTTTGTCCAAATTCGTAGATTTTTCTCGAAATGTTTAATAAATAAATAATTGATCTAATTTACTTTAAATTGGAATAGTTCCACGAATTAAATACAGTGAAACCTCTCTAATAGGACCACCCTTGGTTCCGGACCAAAAGTGGTCTTTACTAGAGGTGGTCCTATTAGAGAGGATTTTATTTTTATAAAGAAAACTAGACTTAAATAGAAGATATTATTATAAAAACTCATCTAATGTTGTTTGTCTCTTCGATTTGGCTTCACTGTTATCAAAAACTATCATATTCGTCAACTTTTGTTCAGCTTGAAACATTATGTCAACTAATTTATTGTCACCCAGTTCCATTCCAAGATTCTTAATCTGCTGAATATAAGATAAAGATGTTTTTAAATCAATTTTTGTTAGTACTGATTTGTTAGTCGTTTTAGTTTTTTATTTGCATTATTGTTCCAAAGCTCTTTTATTTCTTCTTTCTTAACAATGATATTGTGGACTTGCGTTTTACTACAAGAAAATCGTCTTGCAATAAGTCTCTGTCCTTCTCCTCGCTCAGAAGATTTAATAACATCCATCTTCTCGCTCAATGTAAGCTCCTTTCTCGTTTTTTTTACTCCCATTTTAATTTTAAAAAAATATTTAAACAAAAAATATTTAAACAAAAAATATTTAAACAAAAAATATTTAAACTAAAAATATTTTTTACGAAAAGTGGTCTTAACGAGAGAGGTGGTCCTATTATGGAGGGTTATTTGTCCCAGTAAACTACTGTGTAAATTTGGTTCCGAAGAAATAGAGGTCTTAACTAGAGGTGGTCCCTTTAGGGAGGTGGTCTTAAGTAGAGGTTTTACTGTAAATAATTTTCTGAAAATGTAGAAAAATTAATAATAGAATGACTGAAATCGAGTAATTTATGAAAACAAATTATTAATCACGTTGATTCACGCACCAACTTGTATTATAGAGAGTATCTCAGTGGAGTTGTTGTATTGCGCACAAAAAGTCGCTCACCAAATGGTATTGAAGCATAGAAATGTAGTAAAAACAGTTTTCATTTTGATGTCTGACAGAAATACCGATAGAGTTTGGGATTTAAAACAAATATATAAATAAATTACAATTAATTCTTACCTAGTTGTTATTTCGTGAAGGAACTGAAAGAAAGAAATAGATCTGAATATAATAATTAACAAAGCAAATAAAATTTAAGGAATAACTATAAACATTAACCTAAAAACCTAATGTAAAAGAAGAAACATATAAAGATCGAAATTAATTAAAAAAGTACTTACTGAATTATTTTCTAAAACGGGTTAAAAACAAAATTCCGGGATAATTTTCTGCAGGCGGAAAATGAATATTGAAGTTATTTATAAATGGGGTGTTTAAAAAAGAAGCACGACAAGATATTGAAAACACAAAATACTTTACAAAAAAATAATTTTTAAACATCTTTGTTGACTAGCTGGCTTTTTAAAAACTTTAAAATGATAACGTGAAAAAGGAGAATTGTTTTACTGGCAGAATCATCTCACCATTAAATTTCATAGCTGTTGTGTCCTTATTGGCGGGTACGGCTTAGTGCTGTAATTGTTTACAATTTATTAACAAATTTTGGAGCTCAGTGTTATATTTTGTGTTGTAAATTGTAGTATTAATTGTAGTGTTAATCCATAGAACTTTTCATTATTGTCTTAATTAAACTTAATCAAATTATGTTTGTTCGTTTACTGAGTTATAACGACTTTAGTCAGCTTTCAATCCAACTATTATTTTGACTGCTTTTGAGCAAATAACAACAATTGTACAGAGCACAATTTCCCAAATAAAACCAGACGCGGATGCTTTTGTTATCTAAGTCAATGTATATGGAGTCACCTACAATGGATTTGAAATCTTCAGTCGAGGTACATAAATGATATTGAGATGCATTATCCCGACAACAGTTAGCAGCACTCGCTTTCGTTTCTGTTGATGATTTCATTGCCGTCTTGACGATCTCAAGTAGTTGAATTTTTACTGAACTCAACTAAATTCTTCACGTTTTGGTAAATTATTTTGAAGACATATGGGTCGAGCAATCACGACGACCAGGAAAAACATGAAATTCACAAACATTTACACATTCTTTCTAGAATTACTACGATATTTACTTGGATGACATTCCAAAAACAAAAACGCAGTATAGGGGTGGCACAAAGAATATTACCAACTTTGACCGCCTGGAAATTTATTGATGGAATCAGGAAAAAACAAAGCCTAACAAATTCTACCAGGGAAATAGAAATAAAAATAGACTACCAAGTAAATAAAAAAAATAATAACCAACTATGGACAGCAATAAATAACAAATTCCTTCCAAAGTAACAACTTGAGTTTGCAAGATTAACAGTGGATATTATACTCACTATTATATAATTAAAACAGGTATAATCAAAACTGTATTAATCTGTCGATATCTTGTGCACGACCTTTTGATGCACGATATTTTATGTGTGACTTTATTGCAATAAACCTACAAAACACACAAAAATTAGCTGCTAGAGTTTATCAATATTTTTAAAATTATTGGAACACAATTCTTTAAATATCTCGTTATAACAAAAATTAAACTTGGAATGAGGCTGGAAAACTAAACTTTCAAAATAAACGGCTCATTTATTCAAGAATTAATATAATAAAACAGTAAGTACATGCTTATTTTTAATTATTTTATAATACTTAATATATTATAAGACATCTCTTATAGAGGCCGTCCTTTATGCCTGATAATTTCTAAAAAAGGACAAGGTTTGTTACAAGTTGCCAAAAATTTGTATTATATTCAGATTAACTGTAAAATATAGTTATTCATGCAATTAATTGATTATTTAATTAACTATTTAATTAATTATTTAGTCATATATTAGATTTCAATACTTCAATATTTCATATATTTCTCTAATTAGAATAATATTAATAATTAAATTCAAATTTAGTCAAATTCACTGATATTTATTAAATAAATAATTTCATTGATTAATTGATTTGCACATTGTTACACAATAAAATCAATAACAATCAATAATTATAATAGAAAACTTGTTAATTGAAACATAGAAAGATTAATTGTGCTGCAACGGTTAATCCTCAGATGGAATTCCTTTTGTTAGTTTATTTTCCATCCCCTATTATCATGAATGATTGCGCAATACTTGATTTTAATAGAAAATTAACGAAAAATTCTTTATAATTTAAATTTTGAAAAATTAAAAAAACTTGATTTATTTAATAATGAGATCTGAATTAATAATTTCGCCAAAAATAACCGACAAGCTCCATATCAATTAAAAAAATGTCCTAAATAGTTCATTAATAATGTAACCCTATCAAAAGTGTCGACTCAAGGGAACCAGGAGACCCAATGCAATTTTTGTTCAGCACCCTATAAAAATTGATAAAATAAATACATAAATTTGTTATGCGTATATTTTATAGAGATAAAGAAAATGTTAAAAATGTAGCATTAATGAAATTGCTATAAATAAAAAATACCAAAAATATTGGAACAATTTAGTATAAAAACCAACATACGACAAAATTCTAAAATTTACCTTCTCTGAATATACGACACCCCTTTGGTAACCATGTCTCGTTATACAGATATTCGTATTTTCTGTAGTTTTTGTAAAAAATTTAACTATTAGATTTTTATGTTTTTAGTTTTTGCTGACTCAATTAAACATATTTACAACGTCCAGTGAATTTATGCCAATTTAACCAAGATTGAAAATGGTTCAATAGTGAAAGATAGATAGAAGAACCAAATATAATAATTTTGAAAGATCTAGGAAAAAAATGAGAATTTTATTTTTAATTCGAAACAATGCGCTATATTAAAATAGTAAATATTTAAGCCTTTTTCAGCAAAGAATATATTGAATAAAATTAAATAATTTTCGATTATAAAAATAATCCTTATTGATGTGCTATATAGGACTTTCGTACAAAAAATCATTATGGAGTACATTTATTTCTCTTTTTATGCAATAGATACGTTCCACGGAAATACGCACAAAAAAGACATATACATGCAAAATGATAGATACGTTCCATTTACTCAATAAAAATCGCATAAAACCTAAATAATCTTTTAAAATGCATCAAAAATTGCATAAAAAGTAAGAAATATCCTGTAAAATCATGGAAAATTGCTTAAAAGATTGGACAACATAAATAGATCTAAACAGAACAATGTGAAATAGTAAAAAAATTGTGGGTTACAGGTAATCCACATTTTACCCTTTGTCGGGTAAAACCATGTTTCTCTGCATCGGCCCTTGAGTTTGGACACTCGGCGCTGTAGTTCCACCACCGCTTTTTGGACAGTTTCCTTGTCAGCCCTTAGATTTTCTATTAATTTAAGCACCTAATGAAATAAGTGAATTCATTTTCACTACCCCGATCAATATGTTTTATAGTAAATTAATTGACGATTTCAGAAATCGTTGGTGCTGCCTGTAACGCCATTCCTGCCCCCATACATCTCAAAGATACCACAATATGAAATATGATAATATAATCGAATGCAATATAAAACAGACATTTCCATCATTTCTTACATAGTTATCGATTAGTAGGCTAATTATTATTGTTAAGTATTAACTGTTTTATCAACATTCTATACTCGGAGTTTTACTACTCAGGAGAAAATCGCCTTAGCGTATTTTGCTACACTATTTCCAATTCAGGTACGTGTTTGGAATTATTTATTTTATAAAATAACTATTCATTAAACCTTGTAGGACTACCTACTCCTGTTTGTATTCATTTATTTACTTACAATCAAAGTTACAATTGACCCCCGCATTTTTGCCTTATATTATTCGCACATTCCTTGAAATTTAAAGTTTAAAATTGACTTGAAAAAACTGTGGGCAGGGATCTGTCCTTATTTTACTCGCATATACCCTTATATTCAGAGTTATAATTGACCTTTAAAAAATTGGGCAAAGATCTGCCATTATTTTTTGTTTATTAAACACAATGATCTGCCCAATATTCAGTGATGTTGAAACAATCCTAATCTTCATTGTGCATGGTGATGATTTAGTGTCAATAATGCTAAATTGCTCGTTTCAGCCCACTGGACGTTTGAGAAGCTTGCGCTTAGTGTCTAAATTAATTTTGTATTTAAATGTGATTTAGGTATGTGGTCGTTAAGCGTTATAAGTCATTTACACTAATTAATAAAGTTGTCCAACGCACCGGCCCACCGTAATCGGATACGGTGAACCCTTGGTGTTCAGTTAGTACCTTAAAGCTACGCACGAACTAAAAGTTCGCCGTGGCCATAGTCGAGTTAATTATTAACATTAACACAACATGTAGACAACGTCGATGTTGATCGTTGTCCACACAGGTCACCAAGGAGTTCCTCATAAACAGGTTGGTAAAACTACACCGTATAGATGTCGCAGTACAACCATTGCTCCTGGTTGAAGTTCATTTTATTAACTTGTAGTTGTAGTTGGATATGGGCCCAAAAACTAAGCAATACAGAGATTGCAAACAATCTCGCTTGTTTGAAGAGGTCAAAACAACAAGGAAATTACGTCCAACACTGTGTTTCTTAAGAAATCACATAATAATGAAAATAAAAATAAATTCCGCTTATTCTAGCTTTCTGCACACAAAGTTGACATAAAATCATGTATTTTGTGACCGAAATGCATCGGCATATATACCCTAATTTTGGTGTGCGAGTATGTGTGCGTGCATTGATTCAGTAAAACAAATTTGAATTATTTTAATTCTATCTAATTTTGAATTCTAATTTTTATCAATTTTGATGGCGATTTTTTATAAATTATGATTAATTATATTTTCTAAATTTTCTATTTTAATTATTTTTAATTAAATTTGCCGCCATGATGGATATGGGCGTTTTCCAGAATATTCTATGTTGTTTTAGATATTTTATTATATAAATCTCATTTTCTTGTACAGGTAAACATCGTTTTGCGCCGGTTCGATTTACGTCTATTCAAAATTACGCCGGTTGGTACCGTCATGAGATTCCCAGGTTCGATCGGTTCGGCCCACATTAGACGCTACAATTCTAATAGCAGACACACATACACGTTGTTTTATTCTATTACCGTGTACGCGAACAGCCTATTGTGTATATGAAATTTTTTCCGAGTTAGTTTTCGTTTTGTTTTTAAGAAAAATAAATATGTATGATTATATGTTCTATGGCTCTTTATTAATTGTACTTTATTTTAAATATTTATAATTTTTTGTTTTTTAATTAAAGTTTAAACTTACTAATTCAAAGTAGAATTTACTAATCCAAAGAATAAATATAATTTTTTTCGTATTTTTTATTTTATTATTTATTAAAATTAAAAGAATATTCAATTTGTAGTTTCATTTTGGGCAAAAATAGTGATTCAGGACCCAAATATTGTGCGAAAAAGCATAATAAACAACTGAAGAAAAAATGGACATAATTTAACGCATTGAAGACGGCCAAACCTGACCTTTTGTCTGCAGAGCTCTAAATTTACCCCGGTCCACTGTGACAACAATCATGAAACACGCTGAGAAAATAAAACATTCCGCTCAACAGACTGTAAGTGTAAAGCACATAACTTACAGCCGGAGCAAAAACAGAGAAAATGGAAAAAATGAAAATATTGTGGGTTGATGACACAATTCAAAAAAATATTCCTGTTCGGTGGCCATGATCAATTTCTCCATTTTTATGGATTGTTCTGGGTTTTTACTTATTTTTTGCGATTATTATTAGCGATAAATACAATTAGTAATAATAATATCTTTCAATTATAATAAAGTGCCTTCTGCCAGAAAAAAAATTATTAAGGCCGGATTTTTTTTATAGCCGATTGTATGCAAAATTCATCAGGAATTGTCCAATCTGTCATTTCAGTTAACAAGTAGAGGCAATTTCTCACCTGCCATACTGGCAGCCACAAAGAATGAGATGGCTCTTTAGAATGCTTTCAACCATTGGATTTTGACCCATAAAGGCAAGAGTGCGATGGGAAGTCAACTTCCAGAAGAGTCCGGCCTCATCTCCGTTGAATATATCAGCCAGTAAGAAGCGTTAAAGGAGGTTTGGCAATACATTGGCATGCCACTGCTGAGTGGCATCCACCGAGACATCACCACTTTTTCCACATACTGTAACTGAGACGATGTTGTGACGCTGCTTCCATCGTTGAATCCATGACATCGAAATAAAAGTTTCGTCAGATGGCGGTTCATCCTTTTTGAGAGCAGATAGGAAGGATTGAGCCTTGGTGCAAACAGTTTCATCACTCACTGTGATGTTTGACTCACGGCATGTCTTAAACCAACGAAGAGGATCATCAACCTCTGGAAATTTGTCTGCTTTACGAAACTTCTTTGTTGTAGACGAATAGCCACCTGATAATGCTCGTGTCTTAGTTGTTTCTCTTCCATTGACGATGGAAGTGATTGTACATTACAAATTCCTCAGCTATGCCATCCAACTTTCGTTTTAAACCTGCAGCTTTCTTTTGATTGTCATCAAAAGTTGAAGGATTTTTACCTTTGTGTCAATTGTTAAGGACATGCGCTTACTAGCCATGATGGTTTTGAAAATGAATCTAACATTACGCACACTCATTTCAGCTATTATGCACTTCCGCACCAATATTTCAACATGTGTGCATGTCTGTGAGCATGTTAGCATCAGAGTGGCATAGCAAGAACTAAAGGGTTTCCTTATTCGCTATTCACCCTCTTCCTTCCTTGCTTTTATAGAAAAGCATCGTCTCACATCGTCTCATTGACATACTAGTGTGAGTTGCAACAGCTCCACAGCCAACTACCCCTCATTCACCCAAGTGACATTCTATACACTTCTTGGTTATGCAGTGTAGCTTGTAAGACTATAGATTATAGATGCAGTCTTGCCTCTCCTATACATCACTGCTCTGAACTATATAATGTATGTACTGTGTGTATGGGTATGCGTGTGTGTAGATAGGCATTCTGCAAGGTAAACTATCCCATATGCGACGCTATCCTGAGAGTACAATGCTGTGGGTGTGTGGAGAGCGACTGAAAGCAGAAAAAGCTTTATCGACAAATCTAAGTCAGCTTCTCTTCTATCTCCATATATATTTCCCAATAACTGTTCACAGACTTCTTATTGGTAAAAGAGAATAAGTAACACTCTCTCTATCTCGCTTTCACATCCATCAATTGAGCAAGAGAAATGTCAACATCTACACAAATGAACAATGTATTATAAAAGGATTTATAAGCACTAACTGTAACTTGAACCACGAAGCGTTAACAAAATAATGATATTATTATACCCGGAAAAACACCCATACATTTACACTTCACATTTTTTATAATAACTGATTTTATTATAACCGGTTAAATTTACATTGAAAAAGTGGGCGCTATTGCCATAAAAATTTTTATAATACCCGACTCTATTATAACCGGAAGATACTGCAATTATTATTTTTAGTAATTTAAAATAACTAATATCAGATATTAAATAAAATATAAAATTACTATTTTTAAATATGCAAGCAAACGTAGTAGTATAAATACCATAGGATATAGACATCGGTAAAAATACGGACAGTGCAGTTATTAAAATTAATTTTATTTAGCGAAGAAACTTACAATTCGCGAGATTTTTTTTGGCTCGTGTTTTAAATTAATTTTTGTTTTCAAATTATACTGTAGCCGCAGAATCGTTTACTGATTTGCTACACATTGGAACTATTTATTCGTCTCTTGTTGGAAAAGTTTTTAGTTACAAATGGGTACGCAAAGACATATATTTGTTTCATAACTATTCAAACCCAATAATTCGTGCTGTATTACTCTAATTAAATCATTAAGGGAAAGTTAGGTAAAAAGCAATAACCGATCTGGGTTATTATTGTGAGAGTTTAGTCTGGGCTCACTTAGGGACACATTAAAATATTATAAATAGAATGTATATCATAATAATTACCTTAAATAGAATAAGAAATAAATGATACTATACTTAATAATTAAATATTGCTAGAAATAGGCAAAAATTATAAATAGGAATTAATAAATAAGGAATGGTTAAAATTAGTAATTAATTATTAAAAAATAATATATTAAAATTATTTAACCTTTATAAAAGGTCACATTTTACATTAGCCAGACGACAGAATTACAAGAGTTGATTTACCAACAATTCATCGTTCAGACAGTTAATTAAAACGAGAGTAAAATTACAAACGAAATCAATTGATGAGTGAAACCGATTTAGTATAAATAGAGAATTAGAAAACCGAGACAATATTTGAAAATTTGGTGAAAGATTTGTCAAGCTAATAGAAACTTAATCGAAAAATTTGTCGAAAGTAATTAACATTTAAATCGTTATTGTATCTTTTCAAGTAAAAATTAATTCATTAGTAGTCATTTGAGAAAACCATAAACTGGTCACCATATATTTGATAGATCAGTTGATTAATTGTCGATGCTCGCGTCTGTGTGCGCTTTGTACTGGTTTTTAGAGGTTTTTGTGTGCGCACACAGACGCGGACAATTGTGAATATAATTTTGAGTTTTTTGATTGTATCGATTTTTGTGTTCTTTGCTCTATCGAATTGTTAGAGTTATGTTTTCGAATTGTCAGAGTTTTGTTTTAAAAAGGATTTGAATTTTGCTTTGATTGTTGGATTTTTGAATTCCTGTCTTTTTGGAAAATATATGATTTAAATCGAATTTTGGGATTTTCTTCAATGAATTCAATTAACAAATCGAATGACTATGCTCTTCAATGCAACAGGCACGTCACACATCAGTTGTAACAGTTCTAGCAAGGCTCATAGTATCACTTTGGGAAAAGCATCAGTTTTTTAGGAAAGTTGTTTTAGTTGTTTTTATTAAAAATAATAGAGGGTATGCGTCTAGGCTACGAATTTTTGGGTAGTAATCGATCGCGGTAAATTTCGGGTAACCTTCGTCTTTTTCCTGGTATTGTTGAGGGGTGCTGTTGATCAAATAGGACCCTGCATTCTGCATCTTAGAAATATCTGAGAACTATTTCGATAACCGATATCTATCTTCTTCTTGTTTGGGACAACACTTTTTATTGTCATTAGTAGTTAGTAAATTGGGACTTTCAACCCTAACACCCTAACCCGAGATCTCCTCTTAACTCACACCTAAGAATCTACATAATCATATGGGTATATTCCATTGGCTAAAAAGTGGAATATTATATTTACACAAAACATGTTGTATTGTATATTTAAATTTAGACAATTGTAAATTTTTAGATATTGAATTTAAACTTGCAGAAATAAAATTCATTGAATCTATAAATTTTAAACATCCATATTTAATACACTTGTATTTTTCTTTAGTTTAACAATAACTCTAAAAGTATGATGCTTATGGTCAATTGTTTAATAAATATATGAATATCATAATTGAATAAATTGTGAAATATTACTGGAACAAATTTTGGTTTTTTACAGTTTATATTACAAGTTTCATGAGTTGCACCTCTATAATTATTTGATTTTATAAAGTGATCATGGTCTCGGACTTAAGGGTCCCAGACTGTCCACATTCGGGTCTCTAACTTTGGGATCATCATAAAATAATTCCTTATACATCCAACAATCTTTTGTATTTATATATTCTAGTTCTTGTTCATCCGAAGGTCTTTAAGGGTCCGACATGTTAAAATGATAATTTATTTTGAAAATCTTTAATACTAGATTTTCCATCCTATTAATTAAACACTTTCTCCTTTATAAAACACTTCATGATATTCAATAAATTCAGGATAATTACTTTTTATATATAAACAAAAAGCTGATGGAATTTGTCTAGTCATTAGAATTGTCCAACAACCTTTAATTGAAATTAAAAATTTTTTAATCTTTGTTGATTCACATTCTTTATAATTAACAACATAATTGTTTTCATTATACAAATCCATTAAACCATACTTGTTGAAAATCTTTGTGTATTCTTGAAACAAATCTTGTTTAAAATTTACAACTTCAAAATCTGCATAAATCACAACTAGAGGTTTCAAAAGCTTTGAATATTTTTTAAAATACATTTTTGCTTTGCTATTTTTGCATTTCAATCAATGCTGGTTCATTTAAACAACATAATCTCTCATGTTTTGTTTTCATATTTTCTGTTGTTGTATAATACAAACAGCTTTCACAAGTATGACCATTTGATCCATAGAATTTGTAACTTTGAACGTACAAAACTTTGAAAATTCTCTATCCAAACATAATGAAGAATTGCTTCCTTTTCTAATTCCTTTTCCAAAATTAATAGGTTAATGTGTTTTCTAGTTTTATCGGAGGTTTCTTCTTTAGAGATTTCCCCTTTGGAGAAGACACCTTCAGAGATATAAATTGGTAAAATTTTTTTGCAATTTCATAAATATTTATAGTCAAATTATTTAGTTTTTCAAAAGTATCAAAATCTTGTATTTTCATTGGATGTTCATATTCTTTCCAAAATATTAATTCATTTTCAAATGGAGTATAAATTGGATATTCGATCAACATGATCTTTTGCAGGATGTAAAGCAGACAAGACTTGAAACATTTATTATCATTATTTTTTACATTTATTACATGATGAGAATTGAATGGTGTAGAAATATATGATTCTGGATTAGGAGCTTCAGATTTCCAACAATTTATTTCAATGCTAGAGAACGAATGTAAAATTAAATTGGATCCTCCAATTCTTGTTCTACAACTTCATAATCTTTGGTCACTTTTTTTGAAATCTTTTGAATTATAGATTTGAAATTTTTAGTACTAAACAAATGTAGATTCTACCAGTTTCAAATTTTGAATTCAAAAAAATGTTGGGGTTTGGCTCGTTCAGAGCGCAAGTTTATTAGCCGTATAGAAGCTAGGACAAGATGTATAATATATATATATATATATATATATATATAATAGTAATGTTTGGTCAAACTTGTGAACTACCCAGAAACCAATTACCTACTTGTGAAGATGTGTTTCGTGATTACTGTTACAATGAGAAATGTACGCAATTTCATACTGGCTTTAACGAACAAGCAACTCTTCTCGCAAATAAGGTGAAGGAAATTTATATGAAGGCAAGTATCCCAACTGTTGAGTTCAGTAGTATTGTGGTTCGTGTCAAGCGACTAATATCAAAAGTGCGTGAATTAGAGAAGTATCCAGTATGCAAGAGGTCATCTGCCAAATTTCAAGATAAGTTAAGCTCGTTTTCCAAATTGTTTGACATATGTTGCTGCAAATGTTTTAATGATGGTGCTCGTGGAAGAAGTCAGTGTACATGCCGATTGGCCTTGAAAATTCCTACCTTAGAGTGGGAGTTCTGGATTGACCAACAAACTACCAGAAAAATGAAAATCGGAAATACGGACAGACAGGAAACCTCAAAATTGAAGAGAAAACAAACGAAAAGCAGCCCTACAGGAAAAGGAAAACAAATGAAAAATGAAATAATGGACACTGAAGTTAACGATCTACATCCGACCTCAAGAAGTGACACGGAGAGTGAAGCCGCTAGTGATGAAAGTAAAGATAAGTTAGACAATTCAACAGAAAGCTCAGAGTCAAGCGTAGAAGAATGTGATGAATTTCAAAATAGAAGACATTATCCTGAATTAAGTAAAGCTGTTGACAGATGTGGTGTGAGCAACAGAGACACGTGTTTGCTAGTAAACGCTTTTCTGAAAGATATGGAACTGTTATCCTCTCAAACAATCATCGATCCCGCAAAATTACGACGTCAGAGAAAGTACTGGAGGGAGAGAGAAATTGAACAGCATTCAGCAGAAGCGAAAAACTTGATTTGCCTCGGTTTCGACGGGAAACAAGATTCCACCTTACTTCATAGAAGGATCCTAAAAGAGGAGCATTATGTGATTGTCGCCTTTCCAGGGGATACATATATCGATCATGTTGTACCTCAAAGTAGTAAAGCTGTGGATATTGGCAAAGAAATCATGTCAATCATCGTTAGCACGCAGTCCTCACTGACCCTTAAAGCAATTGTGTGCGATGGAACCAATACAAACACCGGAAAAAATAATGGAATAATCAGAAGACTCGAAAAAAGCCTAGGGCGACCTCTACAATGGCTGATATGCTTGTTGCATGCAAATGAATTGCCATTCAGGAAGTATTTTTCAGTCGTCGATGGTGGAGAAACAAAAGGTCCAAAAACGTCATGTGGTGAAATAGGAAGCGTTCTTGATTTTGATCCAAAGACAAGCCCGTAGTAGCCTTTATGTCCCTTCCTGGAAAGGTCGTAGATATTAGTGAAAATGTCAAGAAAGAATTGAACCCTGATCAATTGTATTTCCTCAGAGTATGCTTGGCAGTCCAGAAAGGGTACCACAACAACAAGGATGTCCCTTTTCTACAAATGGCACAACCAGGAAATTTGAATCACAGTCGCTGGCTAACGAAAGCTAATAGAATTCTGCGACTATATATGTCCGAAACTGCTCCATCTGAACCTCTCATGCGAATAGTGAAATTTATTGTCAATTTCTATGGACCGTCATGGTTTTATATAAAGATTCACTCGTCATGCCAAGATGGTGCAAGAAATATTTTTTATATGCTCCAACTTCTGCAGGATTTGGATCCATCAGACCAAGAAATCATCTTTCCTGTCATTCAGAACAACAATTACTTCTCACATCCAGAAAATATACTCCTAGCTGCTGTTGGTGATGATGATGAAGAAATCAGAAAGTTTGCAACAGAAAAAATCATAACTGCAAGACAAAATTTTCTCCCTTCCGAAGTGATTCGCACTATGGACAAGAATACTGTCTTTCTTCAGTCGTCTGCTACATCATATGCTGACATGATTGACTGGACAAAATGTAATTTGACGCCTCCCCCTCTTTTATCTCATATATTGGATCATGAATTGAAGATGAATAAGAAAATTACATTAGAACAATTTCCCTGTCATTCTCAAGCCGTTGAAAGAGCCATCAAAGATGTTTCTTCTGCCAGTTGCAAAGTGTTTGGTCAAAAGTCCAGACATGGTATGGTACTACTGTGTAAAAAATCAAGGAAGGAATTGCCCAAGGTGCAAAGCAAAGCTGATTTCATGTGACTTCTTTTTATGCCCTCGCTAATACATTTCTAAACTTTTGGCTGGATGTTTTTAATAAAAAATAATTTCGAAAGTTGATTTTTGTCTTTGAAAAGGATAATTCAAATTTGGCCCTTCCTAATCACTGACGTTGTCAGGATATATTTCAATGCGGGATGAGGACACAGAATATACTATCTCAGCCCAAGAGAGTAAATAATCTACTTATAAGCTCTTAAGAAAGCTACATCTAAATATGGACAAAGGCGCAAAACACATTCCGACACTAGCCAAATTACATTGTTTTCACACTTATGTTGAACTGCATATAATTAATATAATTATTATTTATAATTAGTAAATTAGTATAAATAAGTATGAACTTTTAAAATGTCAGAAATAAATTTTGATCTGTGCTTACAAAATCAATACCGATTAAGCAGCAGGTTTCAGAGAAAAAATATTTAACCAGTTAGTGCGGAGAAAGCAATTTAATCTTACGGAGAATTAGTGGTAGATATTTATCAGTTGTTGTGATTAGGAATTACTAAGGAAACTAACCAGCTGCTGCCCCAGAAATTTGTTATATAAAGGCAGATATAAAGTCAATCGGAGAGACAAATTTGTTCAAGCAATTCCTGCTTTTAAGCAATTAAAATACTCGTAGAAAAAATTAAAAGCTGTAAAGTTTCTCGTATCGTTCAAAAGAAAAGTAAAAACAAACAATATTCTTAGCCGTAAGGGTATTTGAATATTTATTTATAAATAGAAATATTTGCACAAGCCGGCCACGAAAAGCAGCATTTCTCTCTGTCTTACTCGTTGGAAATTAAAATACCAGAGGGTTTTAATACAGGTAACGCTAGATCATTCTTGATCTAGACGATTGCGTTAAATTCGGGTAATCCCTCCTTCTTGTTCCTAACTTTAAATACAGTGCTGTGAGCAATTAGATCCAGCATTTGTCACTTATATCTTAGGACGGTTTGTATAACCGATAATCTTTCATTCATAGTATTCTGCGGCATTTTTTGGAAACATAATTATTGCAATTGTATATTTGTGCATATTTAATAAAGTTCTTTATATTCAGGTCTTTTTAATTCATATTAAATTATTTATATTTACACGCACACATTTGGTGTTTATATCTTTGGAATGAGATATAATCTGTGTTAGGAAGAATCAATCCACCTGATCAGAACCTAACAAAAACATCTGTTGCTTCATTTCCACTAAAATATTTTATACAAATAGAGACTTTAAATTTTATAACATTATATCGACCAACTTTCATAGTCTTCAAAACTTCATTCATTGATGTTTTTATTTCTTATATATTTATTTATTGATAATGGTGCTAGAGTTAGATCCTCAAAAATATGTTTAATATTAGAATTATTATAATTCGAGTCTTTTGAATCTTGATGTTCCAAATCCTTTTGATGTTGATCTTCCGAATCTCCGAAGATGCCCAAATGTTTTTCCATGCGATGTTTGTATCCAAGTTTGGTCTTGAATTCTTTTTGATTTTTCACAAATTTTAATTTCATATACTCATTTCCTTACTATTCCAACACATTTATCAAAATGTAATTTAAAGAAATTTATCAAATATCTATTTCCACATTTTTCACAAACTTTAGAATTTTCACCATTTAGACCTATAGTTTTTTCAAGATGTTGTCTTGATTTTAAATGAGATGAATAAGCTGAAGGTCTTTGAAAAACTTTGTTGCATACTTCACAAGAAATTATTTTGCAACTACTCGACATATATTTCTTTTAAATGTTTTTAGTTGGTTGGTTTTATTGTTTGTACTTTCTAACACCTCACACTTTTCTAGAATTTTCTAGGCTATCTTAGACTTGTCAAGATTTCATCATGGTGAAATCTGACGAAATCTAGTAATATAGAAATCTTTAAATCTTCAAGAATCTAGGAAACTAGAAATCCAAAATTTAAAATGGATTACATCACTTCAAAATCTATTAATCGAATAATACTTGTGATTGAATGTGTTGTAAATAAAATACCGTATATACTGGAGTACAAGTAGAAAAATGTCAACCTTTCAGGAAGAGATAATCTTAAATCGACTTATACTTAAGCCAAAAGTGTTGGATGATGAGGGTAGGCCCATCACCACATTCACCCTCACTAAATACTATAAAACGGGGCCCAGAAAATATATAGTCAACACATGTACCGAAGAAATGCAATAAAGTGAATCATTGGAAAACAATACAATCCAGGCAATATTTGTCCAGAAACAGTCTATCCAGAAACAATCAATTATCCCCCATGTTATCAAGTGTTGCAACGTTGACTATTTCTATTCTTATGACAATTGTAAATGTATATATGCTCTGGCAGACACTGGGAATGACACAAATTTAACAGGAGCATCTGGTTTTTATATCACGGACAGATGCAGCGGTTATTGCAAAAGCCATTTCTAGTTTTAACTTTGTCGTTTCTCTGGTTGTGTGGTATGACATTTTGTTTGAGATCAAAATGACTGGTTAACAACTTCAGGCAAAAGAATTAAATATAAGTGGCGTAATGAATCATCTGAATGAAACAAAGTTTCTCGTAAACCGCAGAAATGACACGGAGTTTGAGAAAACATTGGTAGATGCATCTGAAATTGTAGTCAATTTAGAGATATCAGGATTTTTCGAACCCTAACCAAACCGTATCAGAAGAAAGAAAAACAATTTGCATACGAAGGAAATGATGACGAACCTATTCTGTATCCAAAAGACAAATTCAAAGTAAACTTTTACTTCGCTGTTCTTGATACGGCAATACAATTGGTTGAAGAAAGATTCACTCTGATGCAAAAAATTAGTTCTGTGTTTGGTTTCCTCTATGATTTTCACAGTTTACAGAATAAAACTAATAATGGAAATATGGAACATTTCTTAAATCTTGAAAAAGCTTTGCAACATGGAGACTCCAAAGATATTGATACAGTTGATCTCAACAGTGAACTGAAAGCCATTTCAAGACGACTTGAAAGGTGTACATCGCCACATGATGTACTAAAACTTAATTTAACAAATAGTGTACCCAACACTGTTATAGCTCTGCGAGTTCTCTTGACACTTCCAGTTGCTGGGCCAGTAGTGAGCGAAGCTTCTCTAAGTGAAGGTCCATGCTACAAGAACGACTTGTTGGACTAGCTAATCTTTCAATTGAACATGACATTAAAAAAGACCTTGAACTGTATACCAGTATAAACAAATATACCATTATATAGCTTATAAATGTTCTATTCTATTCTTTCTATTAAATGCAAATAGGAATTAAAACAAAAAGGTCACCATAACATTCTTTTGTGAAAGTTATTATTAATTCAATCTTAGTTGCCATGGGCGTGGGGAGGGGTTCGCAGTATGACAGGTTCGCCTAGGGTTTCAAATACTCTGGCGCCGGCCCTGTCTATACATAATAATAAATCTGGAGTCAGAGCATATTTTTACATTTTATTTTGTATTCAAAATGTAAAACTTGCCATCTTCCAATGTTATTAAGAATTTATTTTGATTCATCCATAATTCTTTTCCTTTTTTGTCTCCTTCTGTAAGAATTGTTTCATTTAATCTTAGACGATTCAAAGCTTGAGGAAATGAATTTAAATTTACATTTAATCTACAAGTTTTTGTATTTGTAATGTATAATAATATTGATTTTTGAATTGTTTTGAATTTTTCTAATGCATCAATAATTGGTTCTTCTTGATTTTTTATATATTGTAATTTTTGGGATTTATTTTCATTGCGAATATTATTATTCCAAATCATTTTTTACTTTGGCTAATTTTTTCAAGTTATCTTTGTATTCTTTAGAATCAAAATTAATTTTGGAATTGGAAACTATTACAGTTGAATATTGATCCATTTTTTAAAATGATTTTTTTCATGAATTGTTTTTATATTCAAAGCAACATAATTATATATTGTATTCCAATGATTTCCAAATTTATTCTTGTTTTTCTATTAAAGTTGAAAATAAATCATTATAAATATTATTTTGGTCACGTTTATTTAATTCAAAAAATATAAAAATTAAAATTGTCACGAATAGATCCTTTTGGTAAATCAAAATAATTTCTATGTCTTGATCGTGTAAAGTATATTTCCTTAATTTCTTGATTTTTATCATTAACACAATCATCAAAAAAATAAGGTTTTTTCGCTGATCTAAATTTTCACAAGGAAATACATCTGCAAACATATTACTCATTGTAATATTAATATCATTAAAGTCTTCGGACATTGTTTCACATAAATCTGCAATGTTAACATCTTGTGATATTTTATCTTGATTTTTAAAAATATTTAGAATTGTTGATTTTGATAGTCAGTAGGTAGTTAGTGGCTCGCTGCAGCAATGACCCCCCCCCTGGGGGAGGGGGGTAAAAAAATTGCTGCAGCTCGTTTTTTTGCTTTTTTGATTACGTAATTGCTGAAGGAAGCCATTCATATTTTTTTCAATACAAATAGAAGGGACCAATAGAAAAAAGGCCATTGTAGCAGTGGGCTACTCATATTTTTTCAATACAAATAAAGGGGGCTGTAATGTATTGTAATATTTTACTTTATTTTATTCGTTGGTTGTTTTGGTTATATGTAAATTACAATCTCTTAGTTTGCACGTGGAGAAGAATTTATTTTTATTTTTTTTAAAAAAATAGTATATCGCTATAGAAAATTTATTAAAGAAGAAACAATCAATAACAAAAAATTAAAAAATTTATAAATAAAGATACTATTTTTGACAATTTCAATTCTGTGGTTATGCCAATATTTTAGTTTGAAATTATTTGCACAATTATTTTTATCGAGAATCATAGTATATTCAATCGGCAATTATTCAGTACGAGGAATACATTTTATATCCGAGAACCTTCAGTAGAAAAATCGATTTTAATCTTCAAGGGATAACTAATTTCCCTCAAGAATACATTTTATATCTGAGAACCTTCAGTAGAAAAAGCCATTCTAATCTTCAACGGATAACTAATTTCCCTCAAGTAATAAACGAATATGCAATCGTCGGCTATAACCAAATTTGAGTGACAACGCTGGCTGACGAACATTGTAAATAGAACTGATATAAATAAGGTTCTTTTTATTTATTTGCTGTTAATAAATTTATATAATATCGTCAACAATTTAAATTTTATTAATTTAGTTATTATTATTAATTTTTATCGTCATTTCAGTACATACATTCACCCCCAGCTGTCCAGAGACAGTTTCTTTACTGGTGACTCGGCTGGGCTCATCTACCTTCTCTAACACAACACACATTTAAAAATAAATACACGAGTATAAATATAAACCAATAACCATACTATAGAACCTCACAACAGGGGCCTATAGAAAAAAGCCCATTGTTGCAGTGGGATACTCAATTTTTTTTTCAATACAAATAAAGGCACCTATAGAAAAAAAGCCATGCTTTCTCTGACTATAGTGAGGAGCTTTTGATGGAACCTGAGAATTTCAAAACAAAAAAGGGTCTTCAATAAAAAAGCGTGGTAATTTAAGGTCTCAGGATATTTTCAATAGAAAAGGGTGGTCTTCAGTAAAAAAGCATGGTAAATTTTTTAATTAAAGTAATCAAGGGGTCTAAAAATTGAATTACAGTAAATTATGGGCTAAGATTTTTGAATTAAAGTAAATTATGGGTTCAAATAAGTATATTAAGGTTCTAATAATATAATTAAAGAAAATTAAGGTCTAAATTTTTAAATTAGTAATCAATGGTCAAAACTTTTAAATTAAAGTATTAATTTTTAAATTAAGAATTTTAAATTTATTATCAAGATTGAATAACCAACTTTTTTTGAGAAATGAAATTTTTAATGGAAATTTTTATGTAATAATTTTTTAAGTAACTATTTAAGTTAATTTTAAATGTAAATTTCAATGATAATAATAATAATAATAATAATAATAATAATAATAATAATAATATTTCAACCGAATACTAGACAACACATAAAAATTAACTAGAACAAAGAACAAAAGTAAAGGTATAAAATTTATTTAATAATATTCTTCATCGTCATCTGTTAACATGACATCGTCTATGTCTATAAGCTCATCATTTTCTCCATCATTTACTAGATTTTGTTCTTGGTTTAATCTTACATGTCCACATGCAAAACTAGTATTTTTCGCCACCCAAACCCTTTATCATCTGCGTTAGTAAGAGCTATTTTATTATATTTTATTGTATATATTTAATGATTTTTTGATGTTATTTTTGTATGCGGTATTGAAAAAATTTGTTTTGTATTGTAACAATCCAGGTATGGCTGATGTTTTATATCACTACCTTTCAATGTTACTTCTTTCGCTTTTTTAGTTTCATCCTCGCATAACAAGCTATAATATTTAGGTCTAAGAAAAACCCATTCCTTATATTTAAGACCTTTATTCTCGTCTTTGAACTTTCCAATGACAGAATCAAGGTTCTTACTGTATAAGGAATGACAAGTATCATAATTAGACGTATCTAGTAAATTATCACGGATCCTTGCTGGTAAAAGAACATCAAGTTTACAGTTAATAATTTCAAGGAAAAAAGAAACCGCATCACCTGCAACAATATTAATTTATTTAACAATATTAACATTGCCGCCTATTAAATCATCATCGATTTTAATTGATTTTTTAAAAGTAGGTTTTGATGTATACGTGACAAATTTACTGTCTGTTGTGCAAAGACGAAGTTTCATCCTTCTCTTTAGATTTTCAACAGTTTTACCATACAAACTGCTATTTAATAATTTATAATATTTTTTTTTTAAGTTATTTTTACTTTTAGATCTTAATTCTGTATTTGTATCAATATATTTTTTAAAAATAGATGATTATTTAAACCTTACAGCTTTATTTATACGTGTAAATTTAACACCAAGAGCAAAATATAATTTTAATAACCTTCAATGAATCACATAATTAGATTTTGGATTATGTATTAATAACAATTTTTCAACCTTTGACCCAACAGGTTTCATTTTTTCAGCAGCAACAGGGAAATCGTCAAACTTATCATGAAGCTCAGAAGGAATTACAAGATCAACTTCAAGAGTATATCCATAAGACAAAGATTCAAGATTTAAATTCATACATTCATCCAATATTAAATCAAATCCATCAAGCACCCAACTAAATTCGCCACAAGGTAATGGTTGACTTAAAGCCCAACCGTAAAGCTTATTAATTTGTAATGTCAATATAAAGAAATTTAGTGTTTTTATCAGTTTTTACAAAATGTTTATTTACAAAAGTAAGACCTCTTCTTATTCCACCTTCATAAAAGCTAAATATTTCGTTTTCAGTTATCAATTCAATCGGTTCATCTAATGACATTAAAGACAAAGACCAAGACACCAGGAATCCCAAAATAATTCAGTGGTTCTAACCTATTGTGAGCAATAGATTTCAAACGAAATTGTTGGAAGAAATCAGGCAAAAGAAATCAATCAAGTTTTAAGTATATCATCATATAGTCTAATAAAGTTACGCATTTAGTTTCAACTCCAATTTCCTGAGCTTTTTCATACTCGAGTTCAGTGACACCTTCCTAGATCGGTGGTAACTCATAAGTAGTTTGAAGAATATCTAATGAAGTTGCAAAATTGTAAGGAAAGATTCCTTTTTTTCAGAAACAATAGTACCAGTAAAAACAGAATTGTTTAAAGGTAAAGTATTCAAAGTTTTGACAGCTTTAGCTAAAGAATCATTCACAAATTAATAAGAATCAATGAATCTTAAACTAATTTTCCTTAAATGAGCTATTAATGAAATAAATTTTTCGGTTGTAATTGGAATACAACCTAAAGACCAGTTCTTAAATTTATTTAATCCATATTTAAGAATATGATGCATATCGTATCTTTTCAGGTTATGAAATACAATAGGTAAAATTTTATTTATTTTTCTATTTTTTACACGTGCTACAAGCAGCACTCAAATATTTACCCGTAAAATGATCATGATCTCTATCAGGATCGACAATACTTTTCATACAAAGGTAGCAAAGAGTAGCACTATCAAATTGTCGTTGCTCAATATTAGTCAAATTTTTAATAGGTTTCCTACCCATTTTAAAATAATAAGGTAGTACTTTATGTAAGGCAATATCCTCTACAGCACTTAAAAAATTTTCGACGCAATCTAAACTTATAAACTGCTGATAAGATTTAGATCCATCAAAATTATTTATAAGTAAAAGACCTATAGATATTGGAATATGTCAGCTGAAAATGAATATTATCTGAAGGTAAAATAGACTCGAAATCGACATATATAACAAACGGAGGAAATACTGTTTTTGACCAGTCAGTAAACTGTATTAATTTATTTTCGGGGAATGTGTAAAGAGTGGTTCCTAATTGGTTTCTTTTACATACAATTTCGTGTTTATCCAACACCAGTTTAAACATCGTTGACACCATAATGATTGTGTTTATGTGACAATTCAATAATCTATTTAAATTACTTATTGCGACGTAATGGAAATTATTTCCTTTTTTTAATAATAATAAATTAATGGTTTTTCCTTCTTTTATTTTTGATCTATGTATTATATCCAAATGTGGATATTTTAAAACATAATTTTCAGTCATTTTTTTGTGATTCCTCATATGTTAATTAACTAAATTTAAAAAAATGTCTAAGATAAATAGCATCCTATTGGAAGAAAATAGTACATCTGTTATTGGTATGTCATGTAAACCTCCTGTTCAATACCTTCAATATAATATGTACTATTTGATATATCCTATTACTTATTCATTTAAGGTATTTTTATTTAATTATTTAAAGTTAATTATTAATTTTTTGTAGGAATAAGTTAATTTAAAAGCCTATCAATTCAGTATTCAAATTGGAAATATTGGGGATGAAGATGGAAAAATCTTAGAGAAATTCTTTGATTAATTAATAAAGACATGTATTTTAACGAAAAATTTTTATTTATCAACTGTGAAAAAGATTGTAAAATTAAGATAGTTGAAGATAAAAAATCAAAAATTCGGTTACTTATTCAAGGAGTCAAAATAAATGGAGCTATAATTAAACCAATTTGGAAAATTAAAAATGTCTATGAATAAATTTAAAAATTTGAGTTTTTTATCGTTATAATGTATTTAAATCACATTTGAAAGAAATCTATAAATTTGTCTATAAAATTAATATTTTTAAATTTGTGTATAAAATAGGTTTTTAATTTGTCTATAAAAGATTAAACTTTATTGTGGACGATTTTGTTTTGTTTAAAAAACCAGTTTCTTTATCCATTTTAATTTGTAAAAGATGATTGAATTTAAATTTAAAAATAAAAAACTTGAAAAAATGAAACAAGGAATTGGTTTGGCTCAAGAATTAATAATCAGAAAAATAAATGATCCGAAGGACCCATTAATTGATTTTTGTAAAGCATTAAATACTGAACCTAAACCTTTAAGGTGGGCTGAGCCCAAAGGGACGACAAGAGAAAAACCTGTAAGTTTTGAAGGTAATGGATTTATTGAAATTAAAAAATAGTTGGTTGAAATTCTCGCTGATAAAATCTCCCTAGAATTTCTTCATTCAAATCATTTAGTTTATAAGTAAATGGTTTGTGTTGTATATTTTCTTGATAATAATTATTTTCTTATTCTGAATGTAATTCCTTTTTAAAATTTATTTTTCCATTTAAATATTCTAACTCTGTTTCCTACATTAACTTCATCATTAGCATTATTAATTTTTTAAATAAAGTTAAAGTAATAATTTTAAATTATTAAAAAGTTTGAATAACCACCAACTTTTGAGAAATGAAATTTTTTATGAAATAATTTTTAATGAAAATATTAATGACAATAGTAATAGCAATAATATTTCAATCAAATACTTAACAACACATAAAAATTAACTACACTTCACTAACAAATACTTTAAACATATAAAAAGAACAAGACAAAAATAAAGATAAAATTTATTAATTATCAAGTATCTGCTTATAATAAGCTCTTCTTAATTCTGCAGGTAAAATATGCAGAATTTCATTCTTCTTATAATCGACATATAAAAGGACAAGGTAATTTTATCGGATCCATGCAGACCTCGCAATCTTCTTGGTATTTAAATCTTGATTACTGCACAGATTCGTAATGCATTCGAGTAATTTCCTCTATATTGATTCCTGAAAACTTATATTGAAATTTTAAAAACCTCGATATACATCGATATATTTTAAGACTGGAATTTATGCATTCAAAACTAAATCCCTCAACCATGTCCAACAGCACTGAACAAACACCTCCGAAGAGCGCCAAGATGTCAGGGTTCGAAAAAGGCGGTAAACTGTTACGCTCGAAATCATAAAACGAGTCCGAAAATCGGTTGAAAAAAATACCGATACAAAAACAATCGCCTCCGAGCAAGAGATTAGTCTGCAGACCGCATATAACCTGGTCGGAAAACTATGCGACGGCGCAACGGACGAAGAAATCTGCGGTCCGAAGAAAGGAAGGAAAATGGCAGATTTGTCCGTCGTGAAATCCAAAATAAGCCAAATTTTACAAAGAGACGCCTCATTTACCCAGCCCGAACTATCCAAAGAGTTGCAACACTCCGGAATAACTAGGTGCTCGAGTGCTGTTTCTAAAATACTTAAAAAGATGGAATATACCAGGAAACGACTGGTCAGAATTCCACAGGAACGAAACACCCCTAAAAATATCGATCTAAGGCAAAGATACGCCCGTGAAACAAATTTTATCTCGAATGATCATTTGGTTTTTTTGGATGAAACCGGACTGAATTTGCATCAAACCAGGAACTACGGTTACTCGCCTAAAAATTCAAAAGCCTACAAAATCGTTAAAGGCAATCGTGGTACTAATATCAGTTGTATGGTGGCAATTAAGAAATCTGGAATAGTTTCTTATGAAATCAAAGATGGTGCTTTTAACGGAGAAAGTTTTTGTGGTTTTATTGAGGAAAAGTTGTTGAGCCATTTTAGATCTAATCCGAATGACGTATAATGGATAACTGATAATGGATAACTGTAGGTTTCACCATTCCAGAACTGTTATTAGTCTGTTGGAGTCTAATAATATTAATTTTCGATTTTTACCCCCTTACTCCCCCAGTTAAATCCGATTGAAGAGTACTTTAGCCATTTTAAATCGGTGCTATTTGCCAATTGTTTATAATTCTATAAGCTAAAAATTCAGGAGCACGATTCTTTATATTAGGGAACATTTCTTCCGTCTTCGTTAATATTGTTTGGAATATATACGCTTGCTTCTTGTCATTCATTTTTTGAATTTATGTTTTTGTAGATAATCAATTGATTTAAAAACAGTTATTCAAATTAACTTAATAAATATTCCAAAATTTCTTCATTTGTTGTAATATTTATAGTCAATAATTTTATGAAATTCAGAATTTCTTGAATTTGATTAAAATAATCAAAATTTTAATTCCTAATAAAATCACTTTGCCGCTTGTAAAAACATTGAAACATAGAGGGTTATACTTGAGAATTTGTAAAGTTGGAAATATTTCAGGTTCGTTGTAGCTATTGGGTTTCACTGACAATGTATTTCAATCAATGCAAGTACCAATATCTAAATTTAATGTAATTGATTGTATTTGAAATTCTTGAATCTGATGTTTGAGATCACCTTCTTGTAAAGGTTTCTTACATCTCATTATCCTGCATTTCCGGCGCTTGAAGAACAAAATTGAATATTTTCCGCCTATGTCCACAACATGTCGATTTTTTGCTAATAGGAACTTTATTCCATTTACTAAGCATCTTCCTCTATAATTGATGTTTCGTATCATTTTGTGATTAAAATGGAATTAAGAAATGGTGCGGTATATCAAATTGTGGGACCTAGTGGAAGTGGGAAAACTTTATTTGTATGTAATTTATTACAATCATACATTCTTAAATCAAAATTTAATAAAATATATTGGCATTGAGGTTCAGAGCACGGATTGACTCAAAACAGTTTCTGTAAATTAAAAATGACAATAATTAAAGGATTTGATAAAAATTGGTCATCTAGATTACGTCAAGGTGATGTTATTATCATCGATGTTTTGTATCAAGCAAAAGAAAAGATTTTAATAATTCATATACAAAAATCAGTAGACATTGCGGAATTACAGTTATTTTCATAACACAAAAACTTTTTTCATCAAGGTGGATGTCATATAACACGTAATTTATATGTTCAATAATTGATTATTTTCAAAAATCCTAGAGATCAAACAATTAATTTTCTTGCAAGGTATTTAAATTAAATTTATTTTTAAATAAAGATAAATGTAGGTAAAGAATTTTATAACAGCAAAGTTATCAAAGGAATAAATCACTACTCTGTATTTTCTCAAATCAAAGCTGCTCATGTAGAACGATTTCATCGAACTTTAAGAGAAAGATTGAAAAAATATCAAGTTAAAAAACTCGGATAAATGTTTTGCTAAAATTTATTTTCAGTTACAATCTTTCACCGCACAGAGCATTAAAAGGTCAGAGACCTGTTGATTTTACTAAAAAAATGCCAAAGGTAGAAAAAATCGATAAACATAAAATACAAGGTTGGTGATCATATAAGAATTAGTAAAATCAATTCTTCACCATTCATCAAGAATTTTGATAATTGGAGTGATGAAGTATATCAAATTTTAAAAGTCGATATAAAACAGAATCCTGTCATGTATGTGATAACTGGTAAATTCTACGAACAAGAACAAGCTATTCCTGCTCCTACAATATTCAGAATTCAAAAGATTTTAAAAACCAAAAATGAATGGAAATATAAACAATACTATGTTAAATGGCATGGATTTGAAACACCAACTTGGATATCCGAAAATCAATTGATTAAATAAATATTATGAAAGATTTTATATTATTTTACCGAGATACATACAGACAAAGGTGTGGGTTGAGTGCCGTCATACTCAGAAACCTAACTAAATCCGGCTATCGCGACTACCCTTTCCAGAATTTCCAAGAATTAAACCTTTCATAGTAAATCAACACTGCCAACAGGCTCCAAATTGTCAATTTCGGAAGATTTCCAATGCTGAAAAGAACATATGCTATTTATTAGAAAAGAAATATTAACGCAGAATATGGTACATTTGAATTCAACCATTGTAAAAATGAAGGAATATAAATCCTCAAATTAATAATTAATAGTACTGGTATAAAAAAACCAAACATTTGAATAGATAGTTGCCCCTAACAGTATTACGGGTATCATTCGTATCCATAGTAAAAATAATAATTGAAGACAAACGAGTTAATAATTGAATTGTATAAATATATTTAATTAAATCCTATCAGTAGTATTTTTTAATCACTGTTTTGCTAGCTCCAGATCTCCATCAACGTCACCATTACCACAAAGGGATAGAGTGAATCTTCAAGGTCAATTCCACTGTCATTCTGGACACATGGCTAGATTTTCTTCTAGGAATAACAATAAATTTTAAAAGCCCATACTAAAGAAATATATTAGATTTCAAGATAAAGAATCTCAGACAATGTAACCTTTGTTCAACCAGAAGATTTTAACGAGAAAATAGAAACCCAAGTGTAAGAAAAGAGCCGACATTCAGGTCGATTGATGTCCAAGTTTGAATCAGATAATGAATTTGATAATTATAAGAAAGCGCCTATCAAACATTTGTTTCACGATATATTTCGACAGTTTTCCTGTCATCATCAGATATGAGATAATAACTATAGAAATTAAGGATCTTTAAACAAATTTATTAATTGTATTAATTATATAAAATGTTATATTATATTTTGTATTAGCAGCAAGAATTGAATGAAAAACAGTTGATACGAAAATCTGTAAAAGTTGATGTAGAAACCGAAAAGGTAAGGCGAAATGTTAAAATCAGTTGATCAAATTAAGTTAAGAATCTTTGAGAATGTGGAAATTAAAAAGTATGATTAATTTGTGTGATCACTGGTATAATATGAATTCAAAGGTTAAAGATGAAATTAAAGATTTACTGAAAATAGTTGGAAAAACTTCCGAAGAAAATAAATTAGATTTTATTTTCGTTGATGAAATTAATAAATGTAATTTGTCGTACTTCTGAGTTCGACGACTCGCGAAGGATGAGAGGATATACTACTTTGGTGGTAGAAAAAGCGACTGTGTGTATTTATGTGTAATGGGCAATAAATAAGAGTTATCTCAACCACTTAAGGAAATACATGTTTTTGCTAATATTTATGAAAATTGTATTTTAGAGTTCAAAAATGTATGTGTTTCAGTATATGAAAAGACAATATGGGGCAAATTTAATGGGAAAATCAAAAATTAAAAATATGCACATACAATGGGTTAGGGTTATGAGCATTGCACATAATTGTTATTTAGAAGAAAATAGTAAGACATTAACCAATCAGATTCATATTGAAACTCAAATTTAATAATTTATATATATTGCTGACTGGGAATATAAATTTACCGTCGCTACACACTATAGAAAATACCTATTTGGATCTAACAGCTCATTTCTCACGAGTACTTGGTGCAAATTCGGAAGAGATGAGATTTTCATAATCTGGGATGGATTTTATAATTTATGTGTGAGTTTACGAGGTATCTCGAACGACTATGTCGACTTCCTACTGGTGGATTTTCTCTTCGTTGATGATACCTATGGATGGCTAGGTAAGAGATCGATTACTGCAATGTTCATACTGCTATCTCAAGCGCTCTGAGTGGTCATTTATCATTGTGTTTCAGAAAAGATTTAACTAAAGGTTTGTACAGACAATCAACCACCGATTCGAGCTCCCCTGAATCAAAATCTACTCCAATACTCATTGGAAAATTGTATCTTTATACTACGTAACATTTCTCCTATCGAACGACTGGCAATCTGGTATACTCTACATTTGAATCTGCAACGTACACTCAAAAAATCCCGTCTACAAGTGGACTCGCCGGAGGCCCTCCAATCAAGTCCAATCAGCCGAGTACCTGAAATACCAGTTGACCCCTCTGGTGGAATGACATAAAGTATCTTCACACTCTTGGCCAATCTAGTCTCCCAAAGTCACTACACCCATAAAAGAAAATTCAATTACTACATTTATCAAATTATTATTCGATGATTAATTACTTGAATGTGAAGAAAAAGAACGAACATTTTTACAAACATTTAATTTGATGAAATTGAATTATAATACTAACATGTACAAATATTATGATAAAAATAAAACAAAGATTACTATTGATTCCGAATAAATTATTCGGTTTTTAAAAAATCTAAATTCCTCATTGAATAATTTATTGTTAGTAGTCCTTGAAAATTAGTCTTAACTTCGTAATGCAACTTAGAGATTTGAAAATGGTAGAGTACTGGAATTAATAGTTTGCCTAAAAGATTTTTAAAACATAGCAGTTAAGTGTCCACCGAGAGACTTATATATAGTATTTTGGGTAAATTTTTAACCAATCAGTAAGTGTGCTAAATTATTTAATTTTTTAATATTATTTTAGATTTTCAATTTCAATCATTTTTATTGGCTTAATTTTTTTTTGTTTAAATTATTCAACTTTTAGATAAATTTATTTATTTTTCTCGATCTTGATTGCTTTTATTCATCGCTTTGTATACCTGTCTCTTTGGGTTTTTTTAGGTATACATTGCCCCATCAGAAGGTATTCATTTGCCAATATCATTGTGCTAGGAAAAATTATATACCAAATACCGTTGTAAGGTTGTTTTTAGCAAAATAAAAAAATTTGGATGCGGATGATGTTGCTACTATCTTATCAAGTGGTTCAATACTCTGGAATATCAGAATTCAAAATGATTTTTGGTTGATATGAAATTAAATGGCAGGATAGAAATTCCTAAATGAATTCAATTATCAATGCTGTATAAAATGCCAGGAATTGCTGTCAAGAAGTACTTTAATATGTATAAAAACATACATTCACCGTTTAGAGCAAGCATCTGCGATGACATTGTGTAAGATACACTTTTATAAAAAATAATTGGGATTTGGATAATAATAGAAATATTGAATGATTTGGAAGGTTTTGAAAGTGGAATAGAATGTTTTTGAATAAATTTATTTTATTTAAAACTCTTATTAGCCCGTGTGCTTCGGCCACGGTGTCCGTAAAAATTTGACCGTCGACTATAATTTATATTAAACCTCTACGAATACTTCCATAGGTAATATGTAATAATAATATCTATTTAAAAGAATAATTTTCAATGGAAATTTTTACAATATTTCATGGATATAGACGAAAGGGGTGTTATTACAAAAATACAAATTAATTAATTAAAATATTGTTGATGACATTAACTACTTCAATAGTAAACCAAAATTCCCAAACTTGATAAGCATGAAAAAATGGCCTGTGAATCACCGGTAGCATATCCAGTTAATTGTATTTGTTTAGATGGAAAATTTAGTAATATGGCCACAAATCGAATGTGATTAATATAGTCTCATATATAGTCTCATAAGTGAATCAATGTTGCTACTATGGTCGATAGCGAAATATTTACAGACTGTCACCGAAAATTATCAATTGTATAAAAGTTCCAAATAATTGAAAGAGGTGTTGAGAAATTTTTCACTGTTTTTGTCAAATCAGATTCGTAAATGTTTTCTTTTAAAATAATATTTATATAATAAACAAATTGTTATGAAGAGTAAATTTGAATTGAAATTGCAATCAGTGTTAATGTAGTATGCTTGCTTTTGTCATGTTTCTGACAAATAAACCTATTGTTGGGTCTAGTTATAATACATGAAACATTAATTATATATTAAGACCAAACAATATAGCTTATCAGGAAAATTAGTTCGGTTTAATTTCTAAGTTTGTATGAGTACAGATATATTTGTTGAGCGTTTTAAAGTCGTTGTTTGATTAGGAATGAAATATCATCAGTGAAAGAGAAATAAATAAATTCAAAATTGTACCACCAGGTATTATCATTCAGTGTATGAGTTTTGTAAAGTTGGTGTCACAAATGAACGACCATTTAACTATAAGACCACTATTAACAAATTGCAAAACTTTAGTTTCATCATTTTACGGTTCGTAGAAAATGTATCACAAAAGAGTTTAAGAAAATCACTCAAAACAGTCTCAAAATATTAAAGTTTTTATTTTAATGAGTAAATTGCTAAATATTTTTACAATTTGTTTAATAAATAAATTAAACAAACATTACCACGAATTCCTACGAAAAGATTTTAATAAAAAATACTATAATTTAAATTTATATATTATATTAGTACTATAAATTAAACTTAAAATAGTAACAAAAATAACTTAATAAAAGATGTGCCGAGAATTTGTGTATAATTAGAATTTATTGATCTATAATATTAGAAAAATGAAAGTTTATTTATATTTAAATTTACCATTTATTCTCTAATAACCAACTGTTTCGACCAGTCAGAGGGGGATTGCCTCTGGACTGGCAGTTTTGGCTTTTTTCTATCGCGTCTGTGTGCGCGGTCTGGTTAGACCGATTATTGTTGGTGTGCGCACACAGACGCGAGCAATGGAAGTTCGGTTGTTTTTTGTAAGTAGGTTTGATTGTTAATTGTAATCGTTTATAAATTGTTTTTGTAGAAATTATTGATTTAGTGGTGAATTCGATTAATTTTTGAATTGTTTAAAATTGGGTTTAAATTGGATTTTTTGGAAGACATTTTGAATGGTTTTAAATTGATTGATGATTCTCTAATAACCAACTGATAAAATTGAGGCATCATAGGTGCAAACAACATAATTTAACGAGTGAAAATTGTCTGTTTCAAAATAATTATTAATAATTCCTTTAAAAAATTTTTAAATATAATCAAATATTTTAAATATACCGGAATATAACAGAAGTATAAAGTCCAGGATTTTAACGAGTCGTAGGCCGACATTTAGTTTGAAAAGAGCAATAAAATATTGAATAAAGCGAAAGGGAAACTTCTATTACGATGGTTATTAGAAATCTTTAAAAACGAAAAATTAAAATCTTAATTGTAATAATAATTTAAATTTTTGTCATTAAGCATAATTAATGGTTTAAGGATAGTATACGACAAAGGCGATAAACTATGGTTTATTTAAAAAACAAAATCCACCTGCCTGCCCTTCCCCAGTCTGATCTGGGGCACACTTCCAACGCAAATGACTTCTTGGGGTGTATTATTATAAAACTTATTAGTAAAGTACAGTAACCGTGCGATGATATTTTAAAGTTACTGGTGGTTACAGGTAATCAAACATTTTACCTTGTCGTGCTGTCTCCAGCGTAACCCAGAATACAATGGTTGTCGACCGCTTGACACCCTTTAAGTGATCAACCTTAATGGTGTGTCAAGAGGGTTAGTGGCAGCCAAAAGTGAGCGCGGAATTTCCGCACTATAACTGGCAAGCACTCGATTGGGTTCATGGACTAGCGTTGGAAGGTCTATGTCCGCTTCAATTGGTCCCTGTCGATAGATTGTGCTCCGATTACTTACATCGTACTTTTCATTCTCCCACTGTTATCCGCTTTCTATGTCATGCTTAGCCGTCACCCTTATCTATGGGTCGGTCTGTCTCACCCTTTCTAATCTAACGTGAAATGATAATAAAAGAAAAATAATGAGAATCATTCTAAATATTTAATTCAGTCGTAAATTTTCAAGAAAACCATAATATATTAATTTAACACACAAATTTCATCAAGTAACCGCGAATATGGACAAACACAGTCCATGTTATTACTAGACGAGTTCGCTTCAGATATTCGATCGACCCGAGCTTCCGTGGGTCGGGCATCGTCGACACGACGAGTTGACTCCGTTATTACCTGCAGTGCTCGATTGAGTTCTTTCAGACGGTTCCGCGCATTTCGTCCGGGGCGCTTGTTTTTGTTTTGGCTCGTAAATGATGGAGGCGGATGAAGCTCCACAAGTTCCACCGCCAGAGGGTGGATCCTTTCAGCCGCATCACAATCCAGCTCCGGTTAGTGCAGTTCTGTTTCTGACCTGTGCTGGGGTGCTACTCGGTCGACATAAGCAATTACGATGTCCCGTCTAAGGGATGATTGCCCATTTCACTTACCTCACCTACAATTTCGTCAACCCGGAGCAGAACCCCACACAATCTGCACTCAAACATAATACCCGTGAATTGCTTCACGTTGGTAATGTATTATGCCGGCTGAGACACCAGAAAGCAGGTGAGCCCCTGCCTTAGGACTACTCCTTTCTGAGGCCTCGACTTCCTTTCCTCGACTGCCGATAGAAGGGCTTACGTCTACTTGCAGCTATTGCTGTTCATCACTGCCCCACCTCTGAGTTAGTCACAAATCTTAGTACATCACTTACTATCCGAGATCTTTATCAACCGTTTGTGTGGAAAAGAAAAATCATGCCCAAAACTCAATGCAAAGAATTTACTCAAAAACCGATTTATTAAACAGTCAATTTACAAAAGGGAACACCGAAATTATATACACAAATATACGGGATCATTTGATGTTTGAGAAAGTTCATGACTTGGTGAGTCATCTTCATTTCTCCCACTCAGTTTCGGCCAATAGTTCCTCCAGATCAAAGAATACTGAAGCGTTTTCCCCCCAGGTAACGCCTGCGGCTGAGATGATACGCCCTGGGGTCCCCGTAGTCAGATCGATGGTAGGGACAACGCTTTTTATGGTAAAAGGACTAAGCGTTACCTGTTTCTTCTCCTTCTCGGCTATTCGTTCGCGCTGTTTCCGCTTTTTTCGGCTTTAGATAATTGCCGTCGTTTAGGCTTCGAAGAACTATTCGAAAGACGCTATGGGTGGAAACACCTTACTAGTGCCGGTGATGATCACGTCGGCAGGCTTGGGTGAGAGATCCGCTTTTCTTAGCAGAAGATGATTGGTTAAGAGATGTATCGTGATGGATCGGAAAGATATTGTCCTTCTCATGGATAGAAATACTGACGATTTTCCGAGTAGTGGCCGCTTGGAGGTAGACCTTATGAAGAGCCTCCGATTGTTCCTTGATCAGGCTACGCTGTGACCTGCTTTCGGAAATCAAACTATCGCGACAGTGCTCGCTTATGTACAGTTTCTTTTGTATTTCCTTCATCTGCAATGGGCCTTCCAACTCGTCGATCTTCCGCTTATACCGACCTATCTGTGCTTGCAACTCATTGATTATCGCGTTTTTGTCCGCGCAAGAAAAGCATGGTTTGAGAGTGGATTTAGTGGTTGGGATCATTCTCAACGACTACGAAGGGAAACGAAAAATAATCAGCATGAGTTATTATATTTACAAAAAAATCAGTTATTCTACAACAAAAATTTATTGACCGTTCGAGATTCTTACCATTCGCTTATCTCATTTCAGGAGAAGAAAATTTTGTTGGGTCGGCAGGAGAAATTCCCCCAGACGATCGACTTTACCACTTCACTTAAAAAAAAATGAACGTGAGACCCATGATGTCGCACCCGTAATTACAACAATTATTTATTAGAAAAGAATCTAACCTATGTTTAAACCTAATACAAATGATTTTAGTGATTTTTGGTAAAAAGTATACCAGTGTCTAAATGTTTATTAATTGAAACCGCATGTGAGATGAGTAAATTCCCCATGTATTGGGAAATCAGCAAAATCTGAGAAAACTGGTTCACCGTAATTGTCCACTTCACTATCTACATTAGAACGGATTAGAGAAAAAACTGTCCATTAGTGAACGCATTTGCTGGATTTACTCATCGACCCGAAAAACGCTAATGTTAATTGATAGCTATCAATTTAGGTGAGACAGAACATTTTATTCACCCGGCATTGTCGCTAATTAGATTTGATTAAGATATGACATAATTCCCTGATTCTCGATGATGTCCGCCACATGTAACAGATTATTTTTCACTGACTAGTCTAGGTGGGAATTGTTATATTATCGGCCGGTGTGTGTAAATGACGATTTCTACTGTACAAGGCCTAATGTTGTGTGAATCGACTAGTGTTAGAAAATTGTTGTAGCTCGTAATCAAAATTATCAACGAGTGTGTGGATGTTCCGATGTGCCGTTTAGATATAAATTTTCTATCGTTCAATTCTGTTGCTAAAATCTGGCTGTTATTTTCTCACTCATTTGACATTGCCATATGCCTTTTCTCAGTGTCAGATATTCCGACATTCCATATTCTTATCGCTGCATGGTGTTCATTCACAAGATATGTCGCTTTCGATATGGATGTTATTTTTCATGGATGGAGTTTTCTAACGATAATTTGTGGAAAACGTCGATGTTCATTGGGTTGGTATTGTGATACTTCGAACAATGCACTGGAAAATGTTTCGACAGAACTCTTGGACTATGTACTTAGTGTTATCCTTAGGTATTTTGTCGTGTTGTTTGATGAAATAAACTTGACCTTAGTGTGTTGTTTTGTAATTAATTTACTTTCTAAATGCATTTTCATATTCGTTGTAAAAATTGTTTCGATTTCAAGTACATTTACGACTAATGGGTTTGGGTGAAACAACTACATCGGATGAGATAAAATTCGTGGGGTCGAATGACAAAAGTCATAAGAGTAATTTGAAGGGGAATTATGGTATGCAGAAGACAGAATTTACGAGTATTTGAGCGGGTCAATTCGACAAAACCCAGGTCTAAATTGTGTAAAGATAGTGTCGGAAGATAATAGTTTGTGTGACATCCCCATTCACTGTGAATTTCTGCTGGCTTTCTACTTATTACATTTTTAACCTGCTACCAGTCTCTCTCAAAATACTGCTTGCAAAATTTTAGGTGTACCTTCAGCGACGGACCCGTGAGGAAGCCCCCACATTTCGGCCCGAATCAGCTGCGTGATTGAAATGTTTCCCACCCACCGGCTGAGCACCCGAAGGCCCCTCACACCATTATAGGAAACATCTCAACTCCACGTTACTCTTCTGATTTTAATAGAACCAAATCAACAATAAAACATTTTCAATTGCAACAGTAATGGTAGTCTATTTTTATGATTTATATACAAATTTTAATCATAAAAATTCATTAAAGTTTACAATAATTCAAATGAAGAGAGAAACATTCTTTAAATTGTATTAAAATTATTTAGATAAATTACAAATTAGGTTATTCATAAATTCATATCAAATGAAAAGTTTACTTAAATATCTTCCAAAAGGTTTCTTGTCCAAAGCAATTTATCCGTGGGCTGAGTTGAAAACTATTTATCTACTTGCTCTAAGTTTCTATCCGTGAATCTCTATGGCTGAAAGTATGCAAATGAGTCTGATTGTCCTGTTTAACTGGATATTGGAAGCTTTAATATTGAATGCAAACTGGTCACTTATCTAAATTTGAAAAAATTCTGATTTCAGTGCCGACCTTATATAGTAATTTTTCTATATGCGCGGACCAATCAAAATTGAGTACCGCTTAATTATTTGATTTAATTTAATTTTTATGTTTCCTAGTTGTTTTTTCTTATTTTTATTTATTTCTTTGATTTTCGTATTAATTATTAAATTTTTCGTCATGTATTCATTATTGTATTTTTCCTTTATCTTAATTTCTTATTTTTATTCTTTGTTTTAATTCTTATTTATTAATTTATTATTTCTTTTGTTTCCTGGATCTTGTTTATTTTTAAATTTTTTGTTTATTTTATCTATCTATACTTATGCTTATCCTATTTCCTTACTTTCTTGTTTTCAACTCAGCCCAACACCTGCAATCTGAGTGCCCGGATCTCCATCTGATCCTGTGCGGCTTGCAGTTGCAACTGTTGGATCAGTTGCATCCTTTTTCGCATTTCTACGGGGCTGAATCAGGTGCCCTCTAATTCTCGGCACCAACCTTGAACTTGGTGACTGCGTCGGAGAGTCTATATTTGCCGCTCTGCTTTCTTCCGGTCTTCTCGCATCTTTGAGAATAATTCGATCAATGTAAAAAACAAAACGATAAAACATATGTTGGACCGTAGATGTCTAAGTTATGGATTACCCACGAGAGCCTCTAATATTTTAGCGGGTATCGCTACCGCTAATCTACACGAACTTATGTAGGCAGTTAAGGTCTAGTTCCCTGATGCCTATGCTACCACTCACTCGCCATTATTCGTTTCGCTTGTTGCATACAGGGCATTGTACTTACATAAACAAAATAAAAATAAATAAACATAAAGTGCTACAATAACTAAGTCAATCACAACATTTATGGGCACAAGATAAATAAATATTCAAGTTGATTGTCTTTCCGGATTTCCAGATTCATTTTTTGTCGATTTTCGCCAGCTTCAAAAGTCGGCCACGTCTAGCATGACCTTGCATGCTAGGTGTTCAGCTCGGCAAGCAACGTTGGATCCAAGCAGGCCCGGGCGTTCCCGCTAGGATTCTCCAGGGTACCCGATCGAATTTCTTGGTCCGTCTGCAGGAGGCTTTGGATCGCGTCCTGGACAGTTTGGGCGGCTTTTCAGTTGGCTTTCTAGGTCGAGTTTGGAAGGCCCTCGCCTTGAGGTGGCCAGGAAAGTTCTCCAGCTGGCGAGGTCAGCTCGCTGCTGATGGTACCCATCGTTCCACGAGTGGATCTCGTACCAGATCCACTCAGTTCGTAATCTTGTGAGCGATTTTACTGGGTTAAGCTATGGCCTGCTACCGCTAGGTCGATTTCGGATTCTCCTTCCGCCCTCGTGGAGTTTGGAATTCCTGAATAAGGTACCTCAACTAATAAGTGCCATCTTGTTCCATCAAAATTTTAATCAGCCCTTGAGTTGGTTCTCCTTAACCACTGTTACTAGGGGCCTAGGTTGTCAGATGTATGTATAAGACCCAGTCGATATCACCCCCACAGTTGATCCTTTTCATGCCACTCTTAGTGGGTTAAGTATTATCTTTAGTCAACAACTCCTATCCTCTTTAGCTGTCGTTCATGCTGTCAATCGAATTCGAGCGGTTCGTCAATATTTTATTGAATAAAATTAAAACTATTGAAACTTTCCTATCTAACTTTTCCTTAATTAATTAATCCATTTCGTTATTTATGTAGTATATATAAAAATTAAAATAAAACTATTTGTCCTTTGTTTAACTATTCGGACTTAGTTATTTTTTGTTGTTATTATAAGTATGGAGTACTTTAAAAATTCATTAAAATGTATTTATAACAAAATTTTGATTTCTATTTTTAATCAACAGTTGACACGGTCGACACTAAGTCAGCTGAACTGGAAACGTGTCAGAGGAAAGTCTAGTACTTCGCTTCCTCGTTTCCCTTTCCGCTGAGGTTGTTAAAGGCAGTGTATTCATCGTTATGCATCTGGCATTTATGCATTGAATTTTATGATTTCATTTTGATCTTTACCGCTTCCCCGGACGAGCTGGATTCCTCACGATGACCCGTTAAATATCATGCTCATTCGGCATAACCCGATATCCGTTTGGATCGGCTTATTGGGTGCCGATAGTGTTACGAGGGTTTCCTAATTACTATTAATTTTGAAAATTGTCTTGTTCATTTTCAGGTATACTTTGTCTGTGATATAAAGTAGTATTGCTAGGTGGATCCGTGGTTACTCGCTCCGTTGTCGAGTCTAATATCTTCTTGGATTTAACGTCGGGTTTATATGGTCGTGTTTAGGCTTATTATACCAGATATTTTGAACTTTCCGGATTTGCAGTATTTTTTCTTAATGTATGAGTTCTTAGGGTTTATGTTCTTTAAGGAGGTTCATTAGAAAGCATAGGGTTTGGGAATTTAATGCTGTAGGGGATATAGTTCCCTTTCAACATCCAAAATTTTGCAGAAAGTAGCCAAAATCTGATTGATAAAAAATGTCATAAATTTTGAAAACGACGGACGGATCGACAAGCGGCCTCCATAAGCACATCGCAACTCACTCCATCGTGATAAATCAGGTCAAAAGACCAGCCTCTGATACTTTAGCAGTACCACCAGCGAAACGCAATCACCCACAAGCCTCGACGAGCAAAATATTTATCACTAATTATTTTGTTGTTCATCACGATAGCTCTCTGGAAGCAATATTAACCCGTATGACAGCCTCCGATGGATTACCATTCAACTTTTTTATAATATCGATGGAGAAACGCAAATCATTGTCGGCTCGTGAACTTGACTTACCAAAACCAGCTACTATTATTCGGACCATGGTCATGAACTATGGCCGAATGATTCAGCAAAAATACAAGCTTGAATTACTTAGCTTGAAGTCTCGGAAGAAATTCACCATCAGTATCGATGAATGAATTTCATTCAAGAACCGTCGATATTTGAATATAAATTTGAACATTCAAAATAAATTTTGGAATTTAGGACTGGTTCAAGTGCGTGAATCTTTTCCGGCAATAAGCATAGAAGAAAAGCTGAAGTTACATGAAGTAACAAAAAAGAAATTAAAATGGGTCAGCATATCTGGAGAAGACAAGGAAAGGTTTATTGTATCAAAATGGCACGACAAAAAAGATGTCCTATGCATTACCACCGGATACAGTCCACAGATGGTTACAACAAAGAACCGACTTGGCGTAGAGAAGTCAAAACCACTTGAAATTGTCAGATATAACGAATTTATGGGTGGCGTAGATCGTGCTGATCAAAGACTTCGTATTATTCAAGTCCTCGTAAGACAATTCGGTGGTATAAAAAGTAATTTTCCACATGCTAGATTTAGCAGTTTTAAAGTCATTCTTGTTATAGAAAAAAAGATTTTCGAAAAAATCGAAAATGGAATTTTTAACTTTATGATGATAGATTTGCCGAAATCAAAATTCCACCCAGAAAAACCTAGTCGCCAACGTAAATCGACAGTTCCAATAGATGTTGTTCATTCTTTGAAGAACATCCCTCGTCTCATTATTTAGCATTGGCCCATACCAGTTTCCCCCCAGAAATTATTCATTTTTAAAACTTTTTGATTTTTAATTAATATTTTGTACTTTAAATTTTTATTTTGAATTTGGTGTTGTCTTCGATTTTCATCTCATTGTTGTGCCTCTCCTGTTGAACTCCAACATATATATATATTAGTTTTATGAACACAAAAACCAAATGAACTGACTGTGAAATCGAACTTTGTTTAAATCTTGAAATAAATATTTGTCTATGAAACTGAATACTCTCACATAATATGTTTATTGTATTTAAGCATTCCTATTCATACGAGACCTATTTCATAAAAAATTCATCTGTCGGATAATGACGACATGTCCCATGGTAATGTCATTTTGCATGAAATATGACATGTCGGCAATGTTCGACGTCGAGCATATCCGACGTGTCCCTATAACAAAACAAAATCTCCAAATAGGACACGTCGATGTGTCTCGACATATTATATTTATTTTGTTTTCAGCAAAAATGCCATATATAAAATGCAATAAATAAACCACAAACCCAAAACTGAAATCCGAATTTAAATATCTGCATTTAACCCCAAATAATTACTTGTGTCACTTTGCGAACATTTTCTAAATTTCATATGTCCGTGAAAGGGTTAACATTTGATGTTGATAATTGTTATGGTAATGTTTTCCATGATTTATATTTTTCTAAATCAAGGTAGAGGAATTTTCGGCATTAGTTGATTGTGCATTCGACAACCACGTATACATAAAATATTCCAATATTGTAGAAAGACCCATTCTTCCCCCAGTGCACCCATTATCAGGAGGGGTTAAGATTTATTAAAAAAAGCAATCTACAAAATTTCTACCCAGTTAGTTTCTCAAACCTAGTCAACTTTTCAAACTCAGACCCATTCTTCCCCCATTGCGCATTTTTTTACCACAATTGGTAACTTTTGCTTCCAAGTATTTTTTCAAGCTTGCCATATTAGTAAACTACACAAAATAATTGTGTCTTGAAAATAATTCTCGGAAAAAAATGATAAAAAAATAAAAAAAACTTTATTAGGATTGTTAAAATAAAATTTTCAGATGGAATAATTCTTCAGAAAATAAAAATTTTGGTATAAAAAAATGAAATTAATGTAAGTTAATTCTAGTATTATATAAATCTAGATCAGTCAAATTAGTTCCATATTTTTTATTAATTTCTTCAAAATTTTCCATAATTCCTATAAGATAATGACCATAAAGTGTTGTTTTTCAATCTGATAAAATCCATCTTATGTCATCATAGTTATCGATGAATGTTCTTAATAATTCTTCAACATAAATCATATTATTTATGTCCAAACGCTTTTTTGAATTTTTTTCCAATCTGTAAAATCTTTGTATTTAATTTTTTTACTAACATTTATCTTGATTCCTTTATTTGTATTTTCTTCATCGTTTATTAATTCCATAGCATATTGTTTTGATCTAAAAGAAACAACATTTACTATAGGATTATTCGGTTTCTCGACTTTGTAAATAAATAATAAAAAATTCTCTTGTGCTGTTTATTAAATTATTTAAAATCTGTTTTTTCAATCTCTTCAAAAATATTATTAAATACATCACCTCGTGACATTTTTAAGAAAAAAGAATCGCTGTCCATTAAATATAAAGACAATCTATCTTTGAAATGTGGTTGAAGAATATTAGATGTTGTCTCATACATTTGGAGTTTTGATAATTCCAAGAAGGCAAAATCCAACAAACATGGATTTATTAAATATTTTTTTCATAATTCCCCATTTCCATTGCAATCAATTCATTTGAAAACTTTTCAAAATTTTTAAATGCTGGCTTTGATATCATTTTTCTATATATTCTTCAGAATTTCTTAAAAAACTAATATTTACATATTTTTCATGTCTCCAAAACCATCTTTATTTTTCTTTGATATATTTCTCATTGTTATATTAGTTTCAATATAACCCTTCATAAACGGTCTTTGATGAAACATTATGATGTTATACAAATTTTTTAAATTTCATTCATTTGTAAATAAAATTATAACAACCTGTGACATAAATAATTTGTTCAATCATTCTGGTCACAAATTAATTTAGTTGTGGAATTTTTACTCTCCAAGTTTATATTTTTCTGCCGAGGAGATAATTTTTCATATTCTATTTTTCATTTTATTGGAGTTTTTATTTTATCTGAATATTCTAAATCACATTTAACAAAATATCCAACAAAATAAATCTTATTCATTAATTTAGTAGACTGATTTTATATTACAAATTTTTTAATTTTAATTTGTATTCGTGTTTAAATTCCTTGGTTAATTGTTTTGTAACTTCTTGTTAAAAACCCTTGGAATATTTAATTTTGTTAATATTTTCATTTATTTCAGTTATTATTCTATTGGATTCTTGAATTTCATTAGAATTTAAACCAATAGATATTCCTTCGGATAAAAATAAAGCATTAGCTCCTCCAAATGTTGAAGAAATAATACTTCAAACTATTGGAGCTATACCAATTATTTCAAAAACCTAAAAATGCGAATGTTGAAAGTGATAGAATATCAGTGATTGTAATACAATCAATTTTTATTCAACTATCAGTACACTAGGATTTTTTTTTAGTGTAAGTTTTTCATATAAATTTTTTCTCTAATAAAAATTTATTTATTCTATTCGGAGAATGACCATCACGTTTGACGTAAAACAGATGGATATTGAGATGGAAATAATTAAAATTCAAATTGATTTGTTTGCAATTTCAAACAAATATTTATAAGTATACAAAAGATAAATATCCAATTTTGGAAGGTACAGCACTTAAAATGATGTCCTGCTTCGGTTCTACATATTAAACAGAATCCACTTTTTAACATGAATCTTATTAAATCGGAAATTTTTTAACAGATATTCACTTTGATCAATGTTTAAGATTATCTGTGCCATCATATAATCCCGATTTTGAAAAAATTCATACGTCAAACCAACGCCAAAGATCATATTAATATGTCCTTACTATTTCATATTTTTTTGAAATTAATATTTTATTTATTTTGTTTCATTTATTTGAATTTTATTTTATTTTTATGAATTTATTTTTTAATTTTAAAATGAATCTAAATAAACTGAAGTTATACTAAAGATCTAAATTCTTTATGCATGGGTAAATCTTCGGGTAGTTGGATAAGAAATTCGATTTTAAGTATAAAAAGGTTGGGCGGACCTGGTACACACTAATGAGAAAAAAAATTGGAAGTGTTGGAATATCAAATCTAGGTTCGAGAATAAGGAAGAAATCTGAAGTGATTAAGGTGTGTAAATCTGGGTTAACATTGCGCATCAGATGATCTGATGTACTAAGTGTAGCACCCTTTGAACCCAAGAGTATTAGACTTAACAGTTGTGGCAATCGCAACTCATCTTTTTTCAGATTCGAACTAGACATTACCAATTTCACTTAATGATAGGTATCATCTGGGTAAAATAAATTATGCATTTTCGTGGAAGTTATAGAAACGAAGCCGTCATTCTAAATTTGGCGCCGCGATAAATTTGTGTCACTAGATATCACATCAACATAATTTTAAATTGAATCATCATGATATTAAAATCATTGAAAAATCACTCACAATCAAAAAACCAGAAAATAATTCAATAGACCAAAATAGTGTTTTATCAAATGATTTAGTGGTCGTACACAGTGATTCTGACGGCCTACAAATGAATTTTGTTATGTTTCTATTTCTTTGTAATTATTTTTTAATTTTAAAATGAATCTAAATAAACTGAATTTATACTAAAGATCTAAATTCTTTATGCGTGGATATATCTTCGGGTAGTTGGATAAGAAATTCGATTTTAAATATAAAAAGGTTGGGGAGGCCTGGTATATACTAATAAGAACAAAAATTGGAAGTATTGGAATATCAAATCTAGGTTCGAGAATAAGGAGAACAGTTAAGAAGAAATCTGAAGTGATTAAGGTGTCCAGACTCTAACCAGACATTACCAATGTCACTTAATGATAGATATCATCTGAGTAAAAATAAATCATGCATTTTCTTCGAAGTTATAGAAACAAAGCCGTCATTCTAAATTTGGCGCCGCGATAAATTTGTGTCACTAGATATCACATCAATATAATTTTAAATTGAATTATCATGATATTAAAATCATTGAAAAATCACTCACAATCACAAAACCAGCAAATAATTCAATAGACCAAAAGTGTTTTATCAATGGATTTAGTGCGCGCACACAGTGATTCTGGCGGCCATCAAAATGAATTTTGTGATGAATTTTTATGATACCAACCGTGAACTGTGACTAATACTACCGAATAGTACTATACTGTAACTGAACCGATGCCTTGCGTACCTAGTCTAAGAAGTCTAACACTCTTACATTATAAACTCCGCTCACTTTTTATTAAACGCAAAACCGGAAACACGACAAAGTGCCAATTTAAATATTCACGCCTTTGAGAAACTTCCAAGAGTATGTTAGGTTTTTGAAGGTGAATGTCAAATAATTCAAATTAATAATTACAAAAGGCTATTACAAAAAATTTAAATTTACCCAAAAGTATTATACTTAACAGTTGTGGCAATCGTAACTCATCTTTGTTCAGACTCTAACTAGACATTACCAATGTCACTTAATAATAGATATCATCTGGGTAAAATAAAATGCATTTTCGTGGAAGTTATAGAAACAAAGCCGTCATTCTAAATTTGCCGCCGCGATAAATTTGTGTCACTAGATATCACATCAATATAATTTTAAACGGAATTATCATGATATTAAAATCATTGAAAAATCACTCACAATCACAAAACCAGCAAATAATTCAATAGACCAAAATAGTGATTTATCAATAGATTTAGTGCTCATACACAGTGATTCTGACGGCCATCAAAATGAATTTTGTTGTTATGTTTCTATTTCTTTGTAATTATTTTTTAATTTTAAAATGAATCTAAACAAACTGAAGTCATAATAAAGATCTAAATTCTTTATACATGGGTAGATCTTCGGGTAGTTGGATAAGAAATTCGATTATAAGTATAAAAAGGTTAGGCGGGCCTGGTAAACACTAATGAGAAAAAAATTTGGAAGTGTTGGAATATCAAATCTAGGTTCGAGAATAAGGAGAACATTTAAGAAGAAATCTGAAGTGATTAAGGTGTATCTAGGTTATCATTGCGCATCAGATGATCTGATGTACTAAGTGGAGCACCCTTTGAACCCAAGAGTATTAGACTTAGCAGTTGTGGCAATCGTAACATCTCTTTGTTCAGACTCTAACTAGACATTACCAATGTCACTTAATGATAGGTATCATCTGGGTAAAACAAAATATGCATTTTCGTGGAAGTTATAGAAACAAAGCCGTCATTCTAAATTTGGCGCCGCGATAAATTTGTGTCACTAGATATCACATCAATATAATTTTAAACAGAATTATCATGATATTAAAATCATTGAAAAATCACTCACAATCACAAAACCAGCAAATAATTCAATAGACCAAAAAAGTGTTTTATCAATGGATTTAGTGCGCGCACATAGTGATTCTGGCGGCCATCAAAATGAATTTTGTGATGAATTTTTATGATACCAACCGTGAACTGTAACTAATACTACCGAATAGTACTATACTGTAACTGAACCGATGCCTTGCGTACCTAGTCTAAGAAGTCTAACACTCTTACATTATAAGCTCCGCTCACTTTTTATTAAACGCAAAACCGGAAACACGACAAAGTGCCAATTTAAATATTCACGCCTTTGAGAAACTTCCAAGAGTATGTTAGGTTTTTGAAGGTGAATGTCAAATAATTCAAATTAATAATTACAATAGGCTATTACAAAAAATTTAACTGAGAAATTATTAGATTATGATATAAATTGTTGGGTTGATAACTCAGTGAGTCCAAACCGCCAAATAAAATAACTAAATAGGAATTAAGTTAGGATGGGAATTAGCCAAGTAGAAAGGAAGAGTAAAGAGCGAGATGAAAAAAAACCGATAATCAGAAATAAAAATAACAGAAAATCAATAAAAAAACCCTAAGTAATTACCCATAAGAAAAATAATACAGGTAGTCCTCGACTTACGACCAAAATTATTTCCTAAAATTATTTTTCCCAATGGACCTGATTTTTGTTTCGAACCGAACTAAAAAATTAAACCAATTAATTTTCCTTATTTAAACACTATTAATTTTATAAGTTACCTACTATTTTAGTCTTTAACAACAAAAACAAATTTAGAATTAGTAAAAAATTAAATTAGCAAGCCTTAAAAAATATTCAGCACTTTTAAATTGTTTACCTACAACTAATTTAAAAACAAAACGACAGCATAAATTTATCTGTCATATCAAAAATTTAAAGGCCCAATTAAAAGGCCCAATTGAGTTAGCCATTTTAATTTTTTAAAAGTGAATAATTTTTTTATCCCAAAAATGTCTGTGAATAATAGAAGTAGAAAAAATAAGAGAAGTGCTATAGATTTAGAAATGAAACATAAGTTAATTAAAGAGCATGATAGTGGTAAAAAGGTGAAAGGCATAGCGCATGCCTTTAAACTATCCCATTCAACAATCTCAACAATTTTAAAAGATAAAGATCTAATTTTAAAAGCAGTTCGAGAATCAGCATGTATGCAATCTACAGTTATAACCAAAAAAAGGCAAGGGGCCATGCATGAAATGGAAAAGTTGTTGGTGATTTGGATAGAGGATTTGATCATAAAACAAATTCCTCTTAGCCTCGCAATTATCAAAACTAAAGCTCTAAGTCTTTTTGAAATGTTGAAATTAAAGGGAGGGGAAGGCCATGATCAGACATTCATTGCAAGTAACGGCTGGTTTCAAAAATTTAGGAAACAAGCGAATTTACAAAATGTAAAAATCTCTGGAGAGGCAGGCAGTGCTGATAATAAAGCTGCTGAGGATTTTGTAGCTAAATTCGATGATTTCCTTAAAGAAGAAAATTATACCAACGAACAAATTTTTAATGTTGATGAAACCGCGCTTTATTGGAAGAAAATGCCTGATCGTACGTACATAAGGAAGCAAAACGTATGCCAGGTTTTAAGGCACATAAAGATCGCATCACAATTTTATTGGGCGGAAATATTGCTGGGTATAAATTGAAACCTCTTGTAATACATCGATCAAGAAAACCAAGAGCATTTAAAGGAGTGGATATCAATATGTTACCAGTACATTACCGCACAAATAAAAATGCTTGGATGACGCAATTACTTTTTGAGGACTGGTTTATGAAGGTATTTGCGCCTAAGTAAAAGAATATTGTAATCGACAGGGCATTGCTTTTAAAATCCTCTTATTACTGGATAATGCACCTGGACATCCACCATATCTTGGCGATCTCTCGCCGAACATAAAAATTATGTATTTACCCCCAAATACCACCAGTATTTTACAGCCAATGGATCAGGGAGCTATTGCCACATTTAAGGCTCACTATTTGAAAATCACATTTAGTCAAGCAATTAAAGCACTTGAAAATGAGATCACTCTAAAAGAATTTTGGTCGAAATATAATATGCTTCAAACAATTAAAAACATAGCAGGTGGATGGCAAGAGGTCAGACCTTCTTGTATGAGTGGAATATGGAAAAATCTAACAAAGCGACTTCAAGAGAATGTTAGTTCGACAATTGAAAGCGAAATTGGCATTGAACAAATTACCGCTCAGATCGTAGAGCTTGGTCAGCAACTTAATCTTGATGTTGACAATGCAGATATTAACCAACTTATTGAATACCATGTAGATAATCTAACTAATGAAGATTTATTGAATCTTGAAGAACAATGTGTTGCGGATGAAAGCAAATCAGACGAGGAAGAAATGCCACAAAAAAATTTTTCGGCAAAAGAAATGGCTGCAGCTTTTCACCAAATTGATCAGGGAATGCAAAAATTGGAAGAAATGGATGCTAATGAGGAAAGATTTACAAAAGTAAATAAGCTTATTGAGGAAAATATGGCATGTTATTATGCAATTTATAGCGAAATGAAAGTTCAAAGTGTGCAAACAACATTAGACAGGTTTTTTTTAAAAACTGCCACTGAACGTGCAGTTGTTCAAGATAACTCAATGGATTATATTAATGTGAAAAGTTCGGATGACGAGGACAAGTAAACATGTAATTTTAATTTAATTTATTTAATATAAATGTATTCATGGCTTTTTATTATAATTTTAAATAAAGACTGAACTATGAATTTGTATTTTGCTTCTAATAATCCGTTTGTATTTTTGTTCTTTTTTTATTTATTTTTTTATATGAACTCGACTTACGACCAACTCAACATACGACCGTTGCTCGGGTCCCTATCTCGGTCGTAAGTCGAGGACTACCTGTAGTCGTAAAGAGTAGAAATAACAAGAAAATCAAATAATAATAGCAAACCCAAAAAANAAACTCTTCAAACAAATTAACATTATAATTTGTTTTAATAATATTTGATTTTTAATAAAAAGGTTAATATAATTTGTGTTATGGATTCAATTAATACCCGTAGTTCAGTGGCTAATATGGCGACCACGATTGCAAATTTTATCAAACCACCAAAAACATATGAAATTGATTCAGACGTGGAAGATTTCATCTTAGAAACGGAACGATTCTTCGAGATGACAAATATTGTCGATGAATACAGAAACAAATTCGTCAAAGGTTTTCTATCAATCAATGAAACGAAGAAGTATGAGTTGACAAATGAAACTCTGCATTATACAGAAAGATTAAAAAACGATTTTTCTAAGAACAGAAGCCTTATCAACGATCTCAACAAAGCGCTAAATTATCGTCAAGGAAATGAGCCTGCCGAAGCATTCAGCTCAAATATTGAGAAACTTGCAAAAAATATTTTGAAGCATAAACTCAATGAAGAAGAACTAAAGAAATATTTGTTATTCAATTCGCTTGAAGATAAGGAAGTTAAAAAAATCTCAAAATGCAAGATTTAAAATCATTTGATGAAATGAAAGAAAGATTAAAGAAACAGGATCAAGTTTCAAAAGAAATTAATGTATTTCATGCTGATGTAACTTCAATGAATAAAAAACAACGCTATGCTGATACTTGGACTACCAAGATATAGTTATGATAACAGATCAATTCGAGAACGAGAAGCTAATTCCAGATTCAAAGATAAATAATATACAAGAGAACCTCAACATAAAACAAGATTCAAAGGTGAATTTACAAGAGAACATCGATATACTATTTCAATTGGATGCAGAGCCGGCGCTACTATTAATGCGGTCGCCTAGGGCGCTATCCAGAGAGGAGCAACAAAATGTGTAATCGCCATTATTAAAAAATTATTAAGATGTTAAATGTGATCCTTCAGTTGAAGAATACCTAATTACATTAAATTACAACACAGATTGCAATATGCAATCTTTAGACTCAACGAACAGAAGGATAGAATGATTTAATTGGAAACTGGGGAATTAGGTACTCTTATGCAAAGTTCAGAGTACATATGATAGAAACATATGACAAAGAAGGTTGCTATGCATTATATGACTATCAGGGTACTTTCGCTTTTATTTCATGGAAACAAGAAACAATGAAAATCAATAGTCGTATGGTTATGACTGCTTCAAAATTAAAGATTGCAACCAACATCCAAACAGTCTTATTTCTGCATCAAGGGATAAATCCATGATTATTTGGGATGACTTTGAAAGTGATGTTGTTATGTCAAATGATGGTCAATTTGCATTGTCGGGATCATGGGACGGAACTTTATTGCTATGGAATTTATCTGAAGGAAGATATTTATGCGCATTAGAAATGTGTGAGATTATTAACAAATTTATCTTCTTGCCAAAAATATATTGGCTATGTTCTGGGTCGTCTATTCAGATTTGGGAACCGGAAATTCTAATTTTCCTTGAAATGTCATTAAATTGTTCTGTTTCCAACGAAATTCCTGAAGTTCCAGTTCTTAATAGATTATAAAATGTTTATAAAAGAAGGTTAATCGACAAACATTTAATGATAAGTGATCTAGATCCTGTTATTGGAACACAGCTTTTTGTAAATGATTTGATTGAAATTAAAGTTACAATGCATTCTTTTTTTTCTATATTCACTCAAATCAGGTATATTTAGTTTTTTTCACTTGTTATTCCCATAAAATTACCAGGAAAATCAAATTCACCATTTATTGTATGATTTCCATTTCAAAATCTTCACCGCTTTAATAAGTTGAAGATGAATTATTATTCAAAGAAAAAATTATTATTATTTAATATTTAAAATGACATTAAATTAAAATAAACAAGTGTGAATTCTTGAATAAATTTTTATTAATTTTATAAATACACCAATTTAAACAAACTTGTTTAATTTTCCATGTTATCTGTGCATAAATAGCTATAATTTAATTTTTAAATTATTTTGTGAATAGTTGATCACTACAAGCCAAGTAAAACAAAACACAATAAGTAATCGATAAATAAAAGTTTTATTCTCATAATCTATTCCTAAAATGACTAATTTATATATTTTTTCCAAAAAGTGTCATATTAATTTAATCATTAATATTTTATATTAAAATTTTAATTGTCAATTATAAAGGAAATTATTAACAAAATTTGTAACACAATAATCAAATTTGGAAAAACATTTTCATATGAAATAATAAATAACAAAAGAACGAAATGTGTTTTTAGTATTATTTATTCATATATATTAATCTGTTGCTCGATCTTGCGCCCAGGGACATCTGGCCCCTTCCCATCACATGATACTACTTATATTTGTTATTATGTCACCAAAATATAAATAATGAATACCATAAAATACTGTAATATAGAAAACAAGAGACAAAATCATTTATAATTTATAAGAGTATAATAATTTTTAATCAACGAGAGACAATTATGCTTGCCATGTTTGATTTGCTAATTCTCCCAGTGGCCATCGCATTGTATTTGCCATAATAAATTGAAATTCAAAACTTTTTTGAAGTAATTTCTCTTCACAATGAAATTATTTTTTATTTTTATGCTTATATATTTTATCAATCAAGTGAGTAATTGAATTTTTCTTTTTTTAATTATTGCTTACTAATTATAATTTTTATTTTATATTTTAAATAAATTTTATTATTGAAATATTAAATAATATTTATTTTTAATATATCATTGAAAACTAATATTTTTACAAATTTGTGAAAAATTAATTGATTAAAATCAATTTGTGTGCCGATATCAAATATGTTTCAATTAGTTTACAAAATAATTATTTCTAAATTTTTAAATTAATTTTTTATATACTAATTCATAAAATAATTTCCGCTTGAGGGGCAAAATTATTAATTATTGCAATTCATCGAGCAATGTTAAAGTTGACAGGGAAAAAGAGAAAAAAATATTTTAAGATAATTAAGAAATTTATTATTAATTATTAATCATTAATTCAGAAATAATTAATGGTACTTTGTCGGTATCAACTTGTGCAGCCGAGCGTTCTTTTTCATCACGTAAATACCTAAAGTCATATTTAAGAAATACCATGGATGAAAAAAGGTTAAACTGTTTGACTTTTTTATATATTCATCAAGAAATTAAAATAATTCCGGATGAAATACTTTCTGAATTAACAAAGGGACAAAGACGAATTAATATTATATTGTAATATATTCTATGTAATATACATTGTTAATAATTAATAATAAATTTATTAATTATCTTAAAATATTTTTTTCTATTTTTCTGTGTCAACTTTTAACATTGCTCAATGAATTGCAAAAATTAATAATTTTGCAACTCCGCCCCCCCATTAGGCCGAAATCCTTACTACGTCCATGATTATTTTTATTTACAAATTTCAACAGTAATAAAAGTAAGTGACACTTTATTAACAAGATGATAAGTGAGTAAGCCATCGTTTCGACTTAAATAATTTTAAAGCTTCAAATGGTTGGATCGAAAGTTTTAATAAACGTCACAATATCACTATCAAATTAGTATCTGGTGAAGCTAGATTAGTAAATGATAATGACATTGATCAATTCAGAACAATCTATGAAAATAGACTAAAGCAATATAAACCTATCGATATTTACAACTGCGACCACATTGGACTATTCTTTAAATGTACACCGCCAAGGACATTGGTGATTCAAGAAGATTATGTAAGCGTGAAATTCTCAAAAGAGCGAATAACATTATTATTTTTCGTTAATTTGACTGGAGATAAACTAAATCCATTGATGATAGGGAAGTCAAGGAAAAATATTTTTTTTAATGAAATTAAACATATTTGGTGGCAAGTGTCTCTCAAATGTATATATTGCATAAGATTACTCACATTTAAACAACCAAACGTCTGTAACTCACTCCATTACGCGTGCAGTACGTCAAATATAGTGTTGTGGAGTGCACCTGTTTCGCTCAAGATTTTGCTTGTTTTTCACCCAATTCTGAAATTTTTCATGCATTTTTCATTGTGTGTTTTGTGTTGGTATGTTCAATTATTTTTCTTTCACCTTCACAATTCTTATAATAAAGTTATCAAATTTCGGAACAATAAATTTCTACACGCAGGTAAGTTTGTGTGTTCCTATACTATAAATATAGTAGAATATAGTAGTGAGGAGGCGGAATAATTAAATTACAATTATTCCTTTTAATATACCTTTTAACTATGAACATGTTATAAATTTTACAATTTAAAATTTAAATGTCGAGTTTTTAAATCGGTTTCTAAATAAAATTGTAATTTTTATGCCTCGTTTTACGCGAGTTTCTGGAACTTTATATGAACTCGAAGTTTCGATTTACGCAGATTTTTATTTTCTAGAACTTATCTATCATTTTTATATGAATTTGAAGTCTCGATTTACGCGGTTTCGATTTGCGCGTTAGTTTCTTTGAACGTATCTAACGAGTAAAGCGAGAGATTGATGTACTTATTGACTATAAATACATAGTTTCATCTCATCTGTGGCCGCCTCCCATGTGCGGTGATCGCCGACTAGCACGAACGGACTTGTTAGAACGTGTTTATCATGGCACTGTCTGCACATTTGAGTTTTTTAAATATCCAACAATACTTTGTTCCTTTTTTGACAATTCTTATAGACTTCAAAAAAGTAGTTAAGTATCTTATTTGGAAAAAATATGTATAATATGTATTTTAAAAATATAATACTTATTATGTTACCTACCTTCACTTCGGTTTTTTTATTATTATATGTGTACATACATAACTTCTAACTCTTTTACTCGAAACAACTAACTATATGTCACAGCCAATGCACTTGTGAGGACGCAAAATTGTCTTGCGTCGAAAATGAATTAAAATCTACATAGAAACATTCGACAATGGCGTCATTCGAGAGATTCCGACAGACTGACGGACTGTGACGACGCGTGTCACGGGGAGGGATGCGCTGAAAAGCGAGTATAGGTGGCTGGGAGATAGAATCGGCACCTAATTGTCGTTAATCGATTCAAAACGATTTTTAAATGTTTTTTTGGATCGAAAAAATAATATTTGCATATGGAACTAAAGACCCTCAGGTTTCCGGGCCCTACCCCAGCCACTTGACCAAAGAATAATTAAATCCTTTAAAGGACTATAGAGAAAAAAATTGAATCAAAAGTTTTGTTTTGAACAAGATAATAATCAAAACTTTATTTATACTGATCTTATAAAAGAAATCAAATTGAAGGATGCTTTAATGTCAATTCTTGAAGCTTGGGATGAGGTAACAACGGAAACAGTGGCGAATTGTTTTCATAAAGTTATAAATAATTCTAAATTCAATTCCAATGACCTGTTTAATTTAGAAGAGCCGGAGTTTGATGAAAATAATTATTATTGTTATCCAAATGTTGATGATGATGAAATGTTATTTGTAGATATCAAAGAGGGATTTATTGACGAAGATGATGATCATTTGGATGATAACAGCGAATCAATTAATGATATAGGCGAATGTGAGATTATTACTCATCTCGTTGCATATAATATGTTGACAAAATTATAGTTATATTTAATAGAAAATGATCCAAAAACATGACACTGATTTACAAGCTTAAGAATGTTTTTGATGAAAATAAAAAGAATAGAACCCCAAGTATATTAAATTATGTTTCAAGAGATATTAAATAAACGAAGAAAATCTGTTTTATTATAATCCACCATTTATAAATAAATTTTTGAATGTCAAAATTGATTTATTGAATATCATAGTATAATACTATCTAATTTTTTTAAAGTGTCGATTTTTATAATAACATATAAATAACCACTATGTAGAATCATTATGTATAACCACAAAAATATAAAATTACATGTCCACTATTTTTTTCAGTAGTGGACACAAAAAAGGTCACCGCCATGTCAATTTATTGACAGAGTAGAATGTAATTACTAATTATGGTATTATATCATCTATACATCGTGAATTACAAAAATTTCCGGTTAATTATTTTATTTATTTATGATATTTTAAACAATAGGGAGTAATGTTGCTTTTATTATTTTTTAACAGAGGAAAAAATCAAACAATATATTAAATAGGCAATGTATAATGATATACATTATAATGTTTGAAATATATATAAATTAAAAAATAAAAATGACAAAAGTTCAGATCGCTACTTCTAATAATTTCAAAAATCGATAGAATGCTTTGACAACTCATTTATTGTTGCAATGGGAATTTTATACCTTATTTATTATACAAGATGTTCCTACAAGACCTACAAAAAACATTCCTAAGTGAACAACATTGATAATGTGCCGAATGAGCGGATGTTCGCGAAAAGTGAACGCATCTCAGTGCACTATAATAGGTAAACATTCAAACGGGTTCGTGAACCACTTATATGTTCGTCTTTCTTTTTAATTAGCTATCTCTACTATTTAAGTTAAATCAAAAATCTGTGATTTCGGTTATAAGATCATATGTAATTGATTATGATAACAGGCGACATTCAAATTCGATTAATGTCAGTCTCTCCGCTACTTCCAATCGTATTATTCTCTCACTGAGTATTCTTATTTCTCATTGGGCCTCCTTCACCTGCGCGTTTGGTGCCTGTAGATCAAACTTGGATGTGTCATTTCCTCTCATCAGTTGTGGATACCTATGTATTATACTCAAACTTCAACAAACAGTAATAATAGTACTAAATAATATTTATGCTAAGTCAAAAGATGCTACTAACTAATTGATTGTATTTACAGAGTACAACAACGATAAGAGGCGCTCGAGGAACACCATTGGTTGGCCATTTCTCGTTTTCAGTGCAACTGTTTTCGATGCCCTATTTCGTAACGGAGTGTCAAGTCTTCAATTCGTTTTAGCTGGATGTCCTTAGTCCGACATTGGGCAAGATCAACCTTATACGTCTCTTCCTATAAGTGGACTAGCTCACCGTCCGTGCTTTTAACCGTACCCTCACGGACTTCCCGTCCCACTCGTCTCATTTCCCGATTGAGGTTTGTACTTCATGATTCAAGCGAGGTTGAGGGTTGGTTATCTCTTCATCAAAACCACGTTCATAGTGGGAGTACCCTGGAGGTTGAACTCCTTTCCTTAACCCAGAGCCTCGATTCCAGGATCCCACCTTGAAATTCTCCATGACCGACCTTCCAACTTAATTCCCGATGGACCTCCCCGTTTTCAGCGTAGTCTTTCTGTAATTAAAATTTTATTTATCTCACATCTCATGCATCAGTGTCTCATGCATTCACTCAGCTTTCACTCAACCAGTTCCGCATTCACTCTGCAGTAACAAAATTACTAATGTTTTACTCGACTTATCTATTATCAATCACTATTTGGGCTCTATCTATGATTGAGGTTCCCCCTTGCAGACTAGCCTAGTAAAAGATCAACTTCATATTAAGATTATCCTTCAATTCAGGTTTTACCTGCTAATTGTTGACAAAATATAAGTTTAATGTGTATAAAAAATAAAGGTGGGATTGTGGAAAATAGTCGATGGAGGTTTTAATGGGGATACATTTATTCAATTTAAAAGTCAACAGTTTATTCTCCATTTATCTCCTGGAAAAATTCTAATTATGGATTTTTGTCGGTTTTATAATGTTTCTGTGAAATAATTATACATGTATAATATTTTTTGTTTATTTTGTTTATTTAGTTAATTTTTTAATATTTTATAAGCTGGTTTATAGATTTTGTAAAAAGACTTTATAAATATGAATAACCCTATAAATAACATTTTCATAAAATATTTACACAATTACAATTGATCTATAAATAAATCAAACCATTTTAAATATTTATTCATTTACTTAAAAAATAAGTATTAATTTAAACATTATTTTTTGTAATTTCAGTATATTTGTCTCAATCAGGATTATTTCAGGTTTTGATTTATGCTTTTAATTCATCATAATTATTATTGTTATATTAATTATTATTATTATTAATTATTATTATTATTATTATTATTATTATTATTATTATTATTATTATTATTATTATTATTATTATTATTATTATTATTATTATTATTATTATTATTATTATTATTATTATTATTATTATTATTATTATTATTATTATTATTATTATTATTATTATTATTATTATTATTATTATTATTATTATTATTATTATTATTATTATTATTATTATTATTATTATTATTATTAAAAAATGCCATTAAAACTCAGTTTTTCATCATCCTTACACAAACTATTAACATTATTTACCTCACCAGGTTGTACTTAAACATGAATCTTTAGAGTAATTAATACATTTATGACGGTCCTTTTTATCATCATTAACAAAAATTATTATGAATACCCATTTTCAAGAACGATTCAATCAATTTATCAACACTTTTTACTAAATTTGCAAAAATAGAAGATAAAGACCATAAACGATAAATCAATATTTTCACCTTATTTCTCTTATTTGAATTCAGCAAAACTTCCAGAAAAAAGTCAAAGACAAATTAATTGGTTTTATATAAATCTCCCCTTCGCACTGTTTTGCTTTGCGCTGTATTAACACGTCCAAGAATGCAATCAATGGATTTCTTTCTATTTCACATATGAATACAATGTTTTTATGCAAAATATTAAGTATGTCTATGATTTTTAAATATAAGAAAATATCATTCACATACAAATTATAAACAAATTAGAAAGACGCAATTTCATTATCTATGTTTGGCAAAAATATTGATGGCATCGTTGGGGCTAATTGGGAACCCATATAAACTCCTTCGATTTGCTGACATCATTCGTTGTCAAAAAAAAATTAAATTTTGAAATAGATAGCTCAAGATCTTCATGAAATATTGTTGTTGAGATACCTAAATGATAAATAGTATAATAAATAAATAAAATTACCTGGGGAAGATAGTCATGACAAACGGGACGATCTATGGGAACTTAGAAAAGAAAACGTAAGTAAAAAGAAATGAGAAATGAGAAAGAGGAAGGAAACAAAAGAAATTAAACAAGAAAAGAAAAACCAAGGTCAGTACTAATTAATTAGTACAAAAAGGAAAAGGAATTTCGAAATCGGGTAAAAAGGAAAATAACAATATTCTTATAAATTTGTGAAGGTCAAAGAAAACAGGCTCAAAGTCCCAGTTGATAAACCAATCAGTAATTTGTGATCTTTTAATCCGGTGTTATACGCAAGTGCTATTCCTCACTGAGTGTTGTAACAAGCATTGTATAGTCACCAAGCAGAGTGTTGAATTGATTGTCAGTTTAAAGTGAAAGTTTATTTGTGATTATCAATAAAGATTTCTGTTGTCAAGTGTTATTTGTGGATCGTATAAAGACACGTTTTGAGTCAGATTAACATTATAATTTATCACCAACTCAATAGCCCAACACTGTTCCATCCAAAAAAAAGATGTTCAATGATATTTTATTCCATAATAATAAACAAAAATCAATACCACTCAGTGTTACATTAGTAAACAAACTACAAACATAAACAAAAACATTCAAAACCTGATCTCATTAAAAATTTTTCCTAATTAAATTACCAACCAAACATTCATCAGTAAGAGGAGACAATTTATTTCGTAACATTAATTTAATCTAGCTTTTAAATTACATAATCTTAATTTAAAATATATCTTTGTTTACTTTTTTAATTGATATAACCATAGTTTAGTTATTTAAACATTCTATGACTAAATACGCTTGACACTAAAATTTCCAATACAAAATGTCTGAGCTTCAAAAACCTCTCTTACTATAGTGCATTTTTCACATGACGATAGTAGTCCATAGCTCCAGCTTCAGATTGACATTTGTTGCACCAGAGAGAGAGGGTATCGAACAAGGGCCACTAACTAACTACTCAAGCCTAACCAATCTAAAATGTTTTAATACGCAAAAAGTTCTAACAAATTCTATAAATGAAACTATAAAGTTTCTCTAAAAAGTCTCGATTACTGGAAGTGAGTTAGAAAGCTCACCTCTACCCAATTATATAATATCCGATTTCCGTAATTAAGAAGGCTTAACTATTTTAAATTTTAATATAATGTTTCAATAAAGTTACTTTTTAATTTAATCTAGTTTTTAATTCCAGTATTTTAATTGGTATATATATATATATATATATATATATATATATATATATATATATATATATATAATATATAATTGACCTATGTATGTGTGTCCTGTATGCATTACTACACTGTTCATCCGATCGCCAAGAAACTTTAAGAAGTTGTTGAGTACACTCCTGGGAAGGTTTTAGGTATAACATTTTTTTAATTGAGAAACTATTTTAACCAATGAGAGAGATTCTTGATATAAAATCCAGTAAACAAACAGTAAATAATAATTTATGTTTATTTTTGTGTAAATTTTGTGTAAAATTTGTGTAAAAATAAATTTTTATCATATTTAGACATTGTTTTTGCATTTTTGAAAATACCAATGACTGTCGAAAAGTGTTTTTAATATTTACGAAAAATTTCAATAGAAATTAATTTAAATAGGAATAATAACTCCAATAAAAATAATTTGTTTAGATATAAAAAATTGTAGTTAAAAATAATATTTATATAAGAAGACTTATGCCCCCCCCCCCCCAAACGGAAATCAATTGGACGATCTATTATATATAATAAGAAAAAGGTATAACGAATTTTAGAAACAGACGAGCAATGAAAATAAAGATTGGAAACCAATCGATTACGTACTGCCTAAGCCCGCTCAAATGAAACAGAAGAGCAACGAGAATTAAGATTGGGAGCCCATATAATACGCATTGCTCAAACCCGTTCGAATGAAATAAGTGACCAACGAAGAGCAAGACTGCGAACCAATCGGGAACGCAATGTTCAAACCAGACGGATAATGCACGCTGATTTGAATTTTACTGCGTTCCACGGCGGATGCTTATTATGATTAAGTTCTTCATCGTAGTGCCGTCATTGGAAAAATGGACAAATTATGCGAATTTTGCAGTGCATTAAAATTCAAGACTGAAACTCCAGGATTGTGCTGCCCAGGTGAAAAATTGAAATTACCAGAATTACATTTACTACCGGAATCATTATCAACGTTGCTATCAGGTGACACAAGCCAGTTGAAACATTTTTTGGCAAACAGACGCAAGTACAATTCATGTTTCCAAATGACATCGTTCGGAACAACAGAAATCATGTGAAAATTACATGCCAACGTTCAAAGTCAAAGGGTAAATTTATCATCGCGCTGGATCTCTTCTACCACTGTCGGATTAGGATCATAAATTCCTCCAAATTTATTTCATGGGAACCACTGATGAACAAATTGATCAACGTTGTCAATTCAATATCAGCACTAATGGACAAATTGGTGCTGCATTACAAAGTTTATTCAATCAACACAACGAATTAGTTCATCTGTTCAGGACAGCCCTCGAGCAACAAAAACCAACCGGTCAACACGAAAGACAATACAATGCACCAACAATTCATGAAGTAGCTATCGCCATAGTTGGCACTGAATTTAACTCGCGTGATATAGTTCTTCATCGCAGAGATGGTAATGTTCGACGAGTCTCCGAAACTTATCGCTCCTATGATGCATTGCATCATCCAATTTTATTTTGACAAGGAGAAGATGGATATCATTTCAACATCAAAATGAAAGATCCACAAACACATGAGAAGACCATTAAGAAAGTCAATGTAATGATCAATCACATTTTGTATTTGTTGGCAATTGTTCCATCAATACATTATCGATACGTATGCAAAAATTGAGACCGAACTTTTCATTCGATTAAATATATTCATTTAGGTGACGCAGTTGCTACTGATAGCAATCCCAATGAACTGGGATAAATCGTCATACTGCCAGCTACATTCACAGGAAGCTCACTGCACTTACACGAATACGCACAAATGCAATGACTTATGTTCGTACATACGGCAGTCCAGATATTTTATAACATTCACGTGCAATCCTAAGTGGGATGAGATTAAACAACTTTTGTTGCCTGGACAATCGTCTTCCGATTGTTATGACATCATGACATTAATTTTTGTGTACTTGAACGCGACGTGTAAGCTAGTTACACATTCTCTAATAAAATACATAAATGTTATTCTAGTATGCCATGTTGCAATATAGCATACTACCTAGAGATAATATAACTTTTATTATTATTTTATTATTGTCTAAATATTTTACTACTAAAAATTTCACTACTAAAAATTTACAAGCGACTGTATACTTTAACTGAATTTAAAACTTTAACTGTAATGTAAACTTTAACTAGTTAATGTATTGTCTAAGTTTATATTCTAATTGTAACATATATAAAATATAACATCTATATTGAATATCCTTTCAGATATCGTGACTCTATGGAAGATCCAGTAACGTTGGACAGTTACTTTAAAAATGCAATAAAGCGTTCATTTTTTGGTAGAAGCATGAATAGAAACTTTTTCAGAAAGCAATTTTACAAAAGAAGAATTTCACCATTTTATTTCGAGGACTAGCTTATCCACTGACAAAGTTTTTCAGTTTTGTTTCACTGTAAAACTGCCAGTTTTTGAACAAAAATGTTAAACTTTACAGTAGAAACCAAGAAGAAATACTAACAATAAAAGATTGTATCTTTAACAACATTGATTTTTTTCAATTTCATTTATCCCCATTTCTTTTATAGACTATCAATCAATATCAAACACGAGTTTTCGACACTGTCATTTCCAAATTTTTATTATACGAATGTAGAATATAAATAAATAAGTAGTATTAAACTTTGACTACTGACGACTAGTTAACTTCCACATGTATTGGCCCTGTTGCATCATAAAGCGCATGTTTTTATTTGGTTTTAAAATAAATGTTATGTCTTAGTCAGTTCAACTGGCATGCAGCATCTAAATTACCTTTGTGTCTGTGTATCTTTATATAGAGAAAAAGTCTAAGTATAAAAATAAAATATTTCAACGGCAAGTTAACTAGTCCTTGGGGTATTATAGTTAATCTATCATACTCTAATAGAAAGTTCACAGGACGTTGTCAATATGACATTGAACTGTAAAAGTAAGTTTACTAGTAACTATCCATGTGGTAAAAAACAAAATGATATTATAAATTGTGATGTGCAAGTTTCCATATTTTTTACCGGTAGTCAAAGTATCAATTATTCTTCAATATTTATGAAGTTGTATCAATAATAATAAATTCTTTTTGTATATGGATAGGGGCCGGCTAACTACTGGGGATTTTTTCCCTAAAATTCCTAGTATTCTTATGTAAGTCAAATGGACTTTAAAGGAAGGGGCCTGCTAACTCAAAGTAGGTCAAATAAGAAAAATATATATACCGGGGTGGTAGAAAAACTGACTTTATGTGTGCATGTGTTTAGTGGGCAATGAATATGAGATAGTTCAACAACTTTTAAGAATCAAAAATTTTTATAAAAACTTGGTCAAATCGACTTTAAAAGTAGGGGCCAGCTAACTCAAAGTTGATTATTGAAAGTTCCTGACACAGTATTTCAGCGATCAATGGCTCATTTCGAACGGTTTTTCTCAAGGTTTATTGGGATCATCGAAGGTATTGCATTGGTATCGCAAGGGTCATTTTGATCGGTTTTATGGACGGTCAAAATTTATTTAACGGCGCAAGTATACTCTTATTCAACATGTATCTATTTAACAAATGTGTGTGAACCCAAAGGAGTGCCCGAAAATTATAGTACAGGTAGTGCACTCTCTTTTTGCGAGCCCACTTTGATACATTACCAACGTCAAAAACTCGACGGGTATCAAGTGGTGGGACATTGTTTGTATTCTGGGTGATGCTGGAAACATTACAAGAGGATAAAATATTTTGCTTACCTGTAACCCACCAATAATATGATCTCAAAAAATAATATGACCTTAAAATAAATAATAATAATAATAATAATAATAATAATAATAATAATAATAATAATAATAATAATAATAATAATAATAATAATAATAATAATAATAATAATAATACAATATAATGATAATTTAAATCTTTTGCTGCAAATAATGTATTTAATGAAAAAATTTTCGACTATAAGACAGTCCTTGTCAATCTCCTGGAATTTAGCAATGTTCTTTTCGAAAATACCTTTCAATCTTTCTTTTATTTCCTTTCTCTTAATTCTTATTGGTTCTAAATATAATATATACTTTCGTTTTATGAATTTTTTTATTTATTAAAAATTTTAAAAATTTTTTTGAAAATTAAAATTAAAAATAAAATAAATACCATTTCAAATTTCAAAATGACACAAACTAAAAATTTTTAAATTTTTTTATAAAGCTTCTATAATTAGCTTCTAGAAGCCGAATAAAATATTTCAAAATATTTTAAAATAAAGCCTCCAATAACTACTTATATACGCTATTTAAATATTTCAATAAATGTGTCAATTTTGATTTTTAAATCCTATCTTTTGAAAGTATATTTCCTAAAATTTTCTATATTATTTTAATTATTACTTTTTAATTTATTATATTTTTTTAACTTCTTTATATATTGTCAGATATTCTCAAGGTCAATGACAACAAATCAAATTCATGATTTCATTGATTTCTTCTTTAGTGTTGATTTTTGGCCGTCTGTTTATGATGAGAATTGCTTCTTTGATTCTGACATTTTTCTTTTGGATGTTTCCATTGGCTATAATAATAATAAAATAATAATAATAATAATAATAATAATAATAATAATAATAATAATAATAATAATAATAATAATAATAATAATAATAATAATAATATACCTTTGTGAGATGTTGAGTGACAATTTTTTTCATTTGTATTAAATATATTATTCGCAGCAAAATGCTTAAATTATTATTTAATTGTTTTAAATATTATTATTAAGTAAGCATTTTAAGTAGACTAATAATCGAGCTTTTGGGTCTCATCAGTACTATGCTGAAGACGCGAAAATTTCTCTTCAGGCCAGGAAAGTATGCAACAGTGTTGAATCACCTTCATTTCATATTTTACCTGATACACTGAACATTGCTTTGCTTTTTAGCTTGGTCACAGAAAATTTGTATTATTATTATTATTATTATTATTATTATTATTATTATTATTATTATTATTATTATCATAATTATTATCATCATAATTATTATAATAATTAATGAGTGAACACATCATGTGACATGAATGATTTAAATTTTATCACTCAGATTGATATATGTAATAAAAAATTTTCGAAATACATTGAAGATGAAAATATTCATTGTAGATTTCATATTTAATTTGTTATCTGATCAACTTTATTAACATGTTTATTCAATAATTATATTACGTAATCCAATTTTGGCTGATCAAGGCGTTCTACGGTTTCTTGCTTAGAGATATTCAACATATATTTTTTTCATATTTTCAATCATAAATCGGGATATTAGCGCATTTTAGAGACAATTTAGATCTTTATTTCTAAAAACGTGTTGGCGGTTAGGGTTAGGTTAGGGCGCAAAGTAAATTTAGATGTGCAGAAAAACTTAAATATGTAAATGAATATAATACCAAAAATTAATAAATTAATTAAAAATAGACGTATTTCAGTTGGGAACGGGTATCTATGGATAGGAAATGCTGAATCAAATACATAATTAATAATATAATATCAATGGGGTATGCCCAGAAAGTTGAAATTCAAAAAGTTGAAATTGATTAAAAATAAATAAATTATTTATTGGCCACATGGAGAACGCGAGCGGTAAATAATAGAAAAATAAGATTAGGCTTCCATCTAAAATCAATAAAGTTGATTAATTTTGAATTAGCGAAAAAATATTTTGAGCTATAACCGAGAGGTCGCTTGCTTAATAGTTTTACTTTGAGCAAATTTTAGTTGTTGGCTAATTCGATTATTTAATTACAAAAATCACAAGAGGAAAACCAATATAAAAAGAAACAACACTGGTACTCAAGTGCCAGTTTCGAAGAAGAATCAACAAGTTACAAAGAGATTCCTACAAATGAGTACAACAAAATTAGTGGAAAATTTGAACAAAAAATGATCAAGGAGTAAGGAAGCAAATTAAATCAAATTTAGAAAAAGGAAAAATCATATTCATATCCAAAACGATGGTAACCCGTAAGATTAAAACAAATATTGAAAACAAAGAGCGTGAGAATGACTTACTTTAACAATAATAACCCAACAATATGTTCACCTCAAATAATATCATATATTCTGAGTAGTTCAGTTTTATTGAAAAACTTATTTTTTGTGGAGTCACCTCAGAAAGCAAGGCTGCAATCAGAATTGTGCTTACAATTTTTTTATTTGTAGTTTGTATTCAGTAACTGGCGTAGACGATCTTAAGACATTTTCTCCATTTTGCAATATTATGTAAAGGAAATTAAGATGAAATTTTCGATTTTCGTAGTCTGTCCGAAGAACTGTCATAAATCTATCTGTAGTTCGAAATATCTTTTATTTAACTTTTACAATGCAAAATACATTATCTGCAGCTGTAAAAACTTCATTTTACTACACTGAAATTCTTCATTCGGAGAATCAAATATTCTACTTTCTTCCACAATATTCTATGTTTCAGGTTGTAGGAAGATCGTTCTAGGATATTTTATTACTTTTCAATAGCAAATTGGTAATTTCTAAGACTTCTCTATATTTTCCTTTCTTTTTTCAGCTCCACTCTCTTCATCTATTAAAAATTATTAAATACTAATGGGTTTATAATTTTATATAATAGAAACCAATAAAAATTCATTTTTTATTACAAATAACGCATTTGCCATTTATGGCTTACCTTAGATTTTGTCCATTGGTTCGAAATTAAACTTTACGAAATGCAATTTAACCCCTTGACTGCCCTGTGCACCACATATGATGAACAGACGTTTAACTCGATACGCTTGTGTATCATATGTGGTGCACAATTTGTCTTATTTTCTTTAACAAAATTTGATGCTGATTAAAAACGAGTAAAAATTACATGAACCACATGTGATGCACAGAACGTCTGACTTATAAAAATTTTAAATATTACTTTGTGCATCACATGTGGTTCACGTAATTTGAACGAAATTATTACCGTGAACTTATGGTGAAGACAAAAATTTACTATGTGAACAGACAAGGGGTTAATGTTTATTTCTCGATTAATTTAATTGTATTCTAAATATTTATATTTCATTTATATAAAAAAATTGCCAAACCGACACAATTTCAAATACAGACCATTTCCACGGATTTTGAACTTGATTTGTCCGTTATTATCCCTTTGATAATAATTTTCAATAAGTAAAATCAGTAGAGTACTAAGTTATAAATTCTTTAAATATTTGTTAAATTTGTCAATTTTCTCTTCAAAATATTTAAATTTATTATAAACAAATATAAGTCCAACCGAAATAATTAGCCACCGGCACTGGTCAATTAATGTGCGAACCCATCCAAAGCAATTCGGAGTTATTTGTTGTTATTTTAACTTATAAAAGTAAGTTTAACGCTTTAAAATATACAACATATTGATTGAACTGTCAACTTAGCAAAGATCACACAAGCTTCTAGTACAGATAACAGTCGACCCGCATATCACGTCATTCCAGTGCAAGTGTGTTAATTTAATATTTTGATTGTTTCATACAGAAGAAATTCAAATAAGTATTTTTATTTTAATTTATTTTAAAAATATTAAAAATATTTTAATTTTATCATATTTCTAAAATTTTCATGAAACAATTTTCCACACAAAAATCAGGAAATATAATCCAATTTCTTTTATTGTTCACACGATATGCAAATGATTGCACACGAAATTCCCAGAATTCCAATTCCCTAATAATATAATTTAACAATTTGCACACAAATTTTCTGCACAAAACTTTCGTATTTCATTAAATTTATCACATCTCACTGAGTGAGAGGACAATTTTAGAAATATTCAGAAAATATTTGCAAAGTGACAATATTGTTAATAAAATATAATTAAAATATTATTAATAAAATAATTTAATAATATTCAAAATTAAACTAATATAAAAAGATGCAAATTATTAATTTCTATATTGGCTTATATTGGCTTACATTTAGATAAATTTATGGTTCACAATAGCTTATTTATATTATTGCCATAAAGACACAGATAAATTTATTACCTGTCTACCATAACCTATGAATTACCCTAAAACTCAAAGTTTATTATTTTTTCTCTCATTGCATTGATTTTTTCAGCATTTATTCACCAGATATCACATTTTTAAAGGATAGTACAAATTTACATAAATTGTCTAACATTTATGCATAACGTTACAAAGACTTAAACAACAGAGATTAGATATATATGCCTTAAAAAGTTGGAGTTGTCAGACCTAAACGAATGATGTTAAGAATCAATGAGTTAAAACTAATAAGTTAAAATTTTTAACAGGATTTAATTAAACATAAGATATAATTTATTGATTTAATCAACAAATTTTAAAAGTGTACAGTGAAATATATTTTGACTTCACAATGAAATATGACTGATTCCGAATGATTCGTTTTACACAGTGTGAAAGTGCTATTTTCATTTTCACTGGTATGCGAAACCATTTTATAGACTATTAAAGACTTACTATGGACTATCGCAATGTTAAAGCCTAGCTCTATGTTGATTTATGTAAATAATTCTTTGTAAATTTGAAATGAGTTATATTTCCTGGTGTTAGTCTGCCAGAAATTCGCCGGAAGATTCAAAAATTGATAGATATTTTAAAATTCATTTTCGAATGTAAATTTAGATAGAACTGGAGAAGTAGAAACCCACGAAAAAGAAATATTATGGAATAAAATTATTGAGTACGGAGAATTCACATTTTTGCACAGTTCATGGAGAAGTTACAACTAATACAAAATTTCTAATCGCTTTTAAATTAAATAATTTTAGATTTCATCCTACTTTCATCCTGCTTTAGTTCTGAGGTAAACGCATAAAGAAAAATTATCTTTCTCATACATAATGGTATCTATATGGTACTATAAGAATAAATGTAAACAGAAATTAAAATATTAAAAAAACATTTTTCAATTTTCACCTCTGATTTATTTTCAATTGTCATTGTATTTATTAGAAACTTTTTGACTATGAATGAATAAAGATGTCGAAAAAAAAGGAAAAAAAGATTGACGAAAATTCGTTAATATCAAAAATAAACATCGAGATCTTTACTGATTCATAGTAAAAAATATTTTAATAGAAATTACAATATTCATTAAAGATTAAACTTTTCGCGGTTCTCTAGAAAGATAGAATATACCTCCATTTTGAAACTGCTATAGTACTTGATAAATATTCTTCTATGAACAAATCATTCTAAAACTGACTCGAAAGTAACCTACAAAGAATGGTGTAGTGAAAGAACATGTATTTATATTATTCACATATACCAAAACGAATTGATAAAGAATGTATTATTTTATTTAACATTTTTTGTGAATAGTTCATATAGATATAAATTCGAAAATGGAGATAAGGATATTTTGAATTTTTCACATTATATGTAATGGAACAGGTGCAAGTCAGCAAGGTTAAGGAATAATCTATTATTTTGCTGAAATATTACGGTAATGATTTTATTCCGTTACGTCACTTAAACATTTGCAAACTTTTATTGTTCCACGATAAGTATATAGAAAATTCTCGATAGTCCTATTCGAAGTGTCAAATTTGGAATGATCTGTCCGTCAAAAATATTAAATATTCATATACGTTATTTCTAAGTTAGGCTGTATTATGCATCATGACTTTAATGAAATAAATATTTACAAATATTGCCAACTGAAAAAAAATTTTTTTAGAAAAACCTCTCATAAAACCAAAACGAAGATTTGTTAAAATAATTAATTTTCAATGGTAATTTTTACCAGCCAATGAAAATTACAAACCAACAATTTTGAAACTTATTTTTAAAGGTAGAGATCCAATCAGATCTCTAAATTATTCTATTAATTCATAAAGAAATTGATAATTACAGATTATATTTTATTATATTGATATCGAAATGGTTTTCAATCACATGACGAAATATGAGGTCTTATAGTATCTATAGTATAGATTCTATACTGCCACAGATTCATTGATATAACATTTTTCAACACAGAATTTATTGACCAATGATTATTGATATTATCATTTTTATTATTATTATTTATTATAATTAATTATTATTTATTATGATTTATAATTAGTATTAATTATAATTATTATTAATTATTACTATTATTATTTATAATTATTATTAATTACCATTATTATTATTATTAATTATTATTATAATTTATTATTATTATTTATTATAATTTATAATTATTTATTATTATAATTTAATATTATTATTAATTATTACTATTATTATTTATTATAATTTATAATTATCATTACTAATTATTAATTATAATTTATTATTATTATTAATTATTACTATTATTATTTATTATAATTATTTATAATTATTATTAAGTGAAATAAAAACAAATAAATATTTTTTCAAATCAAAAATACTTATTATCATTATTATTATTATTTATTAAAATTTATTATTATTATTTATTATAATTTATAATTATCATTACTTATTATTATAATTATAATTTATTATTATTATTAATATTAATTATTATTATTATTATTATTATTATTATTATTATTATTATTATTATTATTATTATTATTAATTATTATTAAGTGAAATAAAAACAAATAAATATTTATTCAAATCAAAAATACGAAATCCAAATTTACAGGCCGAAATGATATTGAACAAATATCTAAGAAAAATAGAAATAATCACAATAGAAACAACAACACAATAAATAGATATTTGCACTCAATCAGTCCTGAATAGAGAACGATTTGATTTCAGGTTTCACCGGAAAAGAAAGAAACGATGAGGTAATTTTTGGTGGACTTTCCAATGAATTCTCATTGTCGAACTCATAACTGGGATTATAAGGAGGCGGCAATCGGATGCTGGAACTGTGCTGCTGTTCCTGGTGCATCTGAGACGTGAGAGATGTTCCGAACATCGAATTGCCTTCAGGCCCGAAACAAGCAACAACTCGAGATTGATTGTAGATTTGTATTTGATTGGTTTCATGGCAGATTGTCGAGCAGCTGTAGAACAGGAGGGTAGCTGCAAGGATTGCAATAATCGGCCACAGATTCATGAAGCTCGGGTTCGATCTGGGACATTGGAAATGCACTTCATACGCTGATTGGGCACATAGCAACAAGTTCTCCACATCTCCACAAACTTCCGATAAATTGTCTTTGCGTAAATCCAAATAATTTCTAAAATTGTCACAAATATAAATTTTATTTATTTGCAATTATTTTATTACAAAATTTAGAAATTTTTGTCAAATAATTACAATAAAAACTATAAATATTTACAAAAAAATAAAAAATATAATATTTTATAAAATAATAAATAATAATATTAATAGAGAATTATAATAATAAAAAATATAAATATTTATAAAATAATAAAATAAAATTTTTACAAAAAAAAATTTTACAAAAAAATAAAAAAATTTTTTTACATATAATAATAAAAATAATATATAAAAAATATTTACAAAAAATTAAAAAAATTTTTACATATAATAATAATAATAATATATATTTACAATAATAAAAAATATAATATTTTATAAAATAATGAATAATAATAATATATATAAATATTTATAAAATAATAATAAAAAATATAATATTTTATAAAATAATAATAATTAATAATAAAAATAATAATAATAAATAAGTACAATAATAAAAAATAGATATTTGTAAAATAATAATAAAGTAATCATTATTATATTAATTATTATTATTATTTCATTTTCATTCAAAGCAGAGGTTATTTTTGCCTCATGCGTGGGACCTAAACTTCAAATTTTACCCAATCTCAAAAATGCATTCAGAATATCGCAAATAATCGCTAACAAATGAATTGCAAAATACTTTAAAAATGTATAATAAAATTTCATTTCATTTGGATAAATTAAAAATATAAATTATTTTTTTAAATTGAAATAATAAAATTACTGAAAATGAAAATAAAATGTTTACTTCAACATATCATTGTATTTAACAGAACAATCAGAACAGCCTGTTCGTGTTATACGAAGCATTATTATATGGGAAATCTGTACTATCACATAAAGAAATATTAGAATTAGTATATTTCTGTAAGCAATCAATAAAAATTTGATGCTTTCTAACAAATTCAGCTACTAATGAATCATAGTGAGAAGATGTTGAATTTGCAAAACAGAATTGACAATTCGAATGATTCCAAACACTTGTCATATTTGTCAACATTTTAGAGACTAACTGAAAAAATAAACAATGTCAATTATAAATTTGAAAATTATGAAAAAATATTAACTTTATATTTATCAGAAGTTCCGAGTGCTTCAACGCACTTCATTCCATTAACTGCATTTATTTTATCAAATTCTGCTTTTTCCATCAAAAATTTGTTATAATTAAAATTGCAATTCAAACAAGTTGATTTTGGACCCGCATTTACAATCAAACAACTTGTAATATTTGATAATAATTCACTCATTATTTTAGTTGATAGTTTACATTGATTTTCATATTGAATCATGTTTTGAGAATAAACTGACGAAGTTAATAATAAAATGAAATTGAGAGAGAAAACTAAAAGATACATTGAAGAAATGTATCAAAAAAGATTAAAATAGAATAAATTTAAAAAAATAATATCTTAATATTTGACCTTGAATTCATATTCATTAAACAAATAAATATGAATTATATTTTAAAAAATCAAACGAATTTCCATTTAAAATATATAAATACCCATTTAAATGTTCTAAATTAGTACATGCAGAATAATTAAATTTCAAAGTACAGAAAGTAAAAAATTATTTAAATATTGATAAATAATCAAATAGATGCATAATTTCTCTAAAAATTGCGAAAAATATTTTCTAAAATTAAATTATTTATAATAATAAGTGCGTAAATTTTGAATTTTCAACACAAATATAAACAAGCTTGGACAATAATAAGGAGGATCTATGAAAATCAGTTTTAAAATGGTTAGAACGTTTGGCGGATACTTACTAACCATGAAGTTGTTAGCAGAGGAAATTTAATTTATAAAGGTCGATTTAAATGTAAACAAATAAGTAAAGTTTCATTACAAAACAATTACAAATAAATCGATTGTAAATCAAGATGTTGCACTGAAATTACATTTTAAATAAAAACATACTGTAGGGATTGTCTATATTAGCATAGAATAAAATTTAAATACACAAAAATGTGTGTGCAAAATAATAAAAAGTTCAATGTAATAAAATTCATAGAATAATAATTGAAGTGGCAATATTAATTAAAAATGAATATTTTGGGAGGACATGAATTACAAATAATGAAATGAGCACGAATATACTAATATAAAATTGTTTAGGGATCCACAAAACGTTTTAAAGGAATACAAACTAATAAATTAACATAAATTTGATGAAAAGCTTCATGCTTAACAAACGAAACGTCAACCTGCCAAGCAAAATAAATTAAAAATCAAATTGATTCGAAATCCCTGTGAGAAGATAATTTAATGGAAATTTTAACGAGACCATAGTTTCCTACTTAAAGAGTTCTCGACTTAGACAAATAGCTTTTCCGGTTGAAGACAAAAATATAAGGTCCCATAAGGTTACCTGCCTCTCAATCTAATAAATTAATTACAATTGCATTGACAGAATTTGAGAGATTGTAAAGTAGAATATTAATATTAATTATATAACTTCTGATAAGTCATTTCTTTGATCAAGAATACGTGAAGTTAGGCTCTCAAATATCCTACCGAACCATGTAAAACAACAAAACAATAACAGAAAACACAGTAGAAATCTGATTTTCTAAAATTATTATTCTAATTACTCAAAATGGTGGAAAATAAAGAATAAACAAAATTATTTCAAATATTTAATTTAGTAAATTTTAAAGTAAATAAATAATCCTAAATTGAAAAAATGAAAACAAATTAGGCAAAATCTGTCTGGAAATACATTGGTGTAGGATAATAACACAAAAATCCGGAGAAATAAAAATTTTAAAAAATTAACAAATTAAAAAGAACAAGCGCAAAAAGTAAGAAAAATGGTAATTCTGAAAAAAACTAAATATTAAGAATTTTACAGCCTTTAAAAAATATTGAAGCTGATTATTATTGAAATATTACAACGGCGCAATTGTTTAAGCATAATTCATGCCTGAACGACTTTGCTATAATATTCATAATGTAAGCATGTTTACAAGACTATAAATAAAAATTTTGGAAATGTGCGTCAGATAGAAAATGGCCGTCACCTTGAACTTTGCTTTCAAAATCATGTTAGCAAGATTTCCTACGAGTTAAACTTAGTGATAGAAGGTGACAATCATATATCCAATTCCTTAACTGTAGATTAATGAAGAAAATAATTCACTAACTAAGGATTTATTACAAAGCACTTTAATCGCACTTCCCGTTAGACTAAATCCTTTATATTATTATTTATAATTATAATTATAATCATAATTATCTCATGCTTTTGCGCAATTAGACACTCCCTTGCGTTATAGTTTTACGGCTTTGTATCTATACTTATTTCTCTCGATTTGGTTTATATTTATGAGATTTATTGATTGTTATTTTTAAGGAATTCAAGGTCATATCTGCTAAAAAATTTTCGGGGTTCTCAAAGAACCTAATTAAAGTAATTCATGCTTAAAACTAAAAAAACGTAGAAATGGAATTGAATAAAAACTTCGAATTTTATTATTTGGGAAAAAAGTGGCAAATTAAAATTAAGAATTCTACACTAAAGATATTGCTGAATTCAATTTTTAAAAATATGAGTTGTCAAGAAAATAAAGAAAAAAACATTAAGTGATGAAAACGAATTTCATTTTAAATGGTTATTATGAATATTAAAACTTTATAATTTACAAATTTGGAAAAAAACCTAAAACATTATTTCATATATATTAGCCATTTTTCCAAAATGGATAAATAAAATAATAATATGTGGCTAATAATATAAAACATAAAATTCAAATTAAAAAATTAACAAAACTCATTCGACCTCCCCTGAAAATCTGGAAATTCTTAATTTAATTATTTTTTGTTCTTTAATTTATCATTAATTTATTAATTCTTAAATTATAACGTAAAGAGAATATTATTATTTGCATTTTACAATGCTGCTGTCTTGTACAATACGTTTTAAAATAGTAGTAATAGCGCTTCGAGGAACATGGGGCTAGTCTCCAATTGCATAAGTATCGTTTTGGGTAAATAAAACAAGAACAGGAACAAGTAATATTGCACGAAACAAACTCAAGCATAGCATTGATAAATAACTGAAAATAAACAAATGCGAGTTAATGACGATAAGAGAATATAGTGGAAATGAAAAAGATTTCCACAAAATGTCATTAAAAATGAATTAGGAGTCGAAATTATAATAGAAATGATAAGAAATGCTAGAATATTCTATGAAATGGCAAAATCAATTATGGCCGCCACAAACTAGTTGAAGTCAAGTAAAATATAAAACATTTAGAAATTAAATTACCAAAAACTAAAATAAAATAACATAAGAATTTAAAGCAATAGAAATTATATATTAAAATTATTAAAGTAGCATAGAATATTCTAAAAAATGGCCATAGTCATCATGGTGTCGAAACGAATTAAAATTAAATAAAATATAAAAATAAGAAAATAAGATAAATCATAAATTACAAAAAAACGCCATTAAAATTGATAAAAATTCAAATTCAAATTAATCTAATCAGAATTAAAATAATTCAAATTTGTTTTGGATAGACCAAATTTTTATGAATTTGTGCCAACCTGATGAAGTATAAATTTGTATTAGTATTATGTCTATGTAGATTAGAATTTTCATTATGCGATTAAAGTTTTGAATTGAATTTTTGCTTTCTTTTGTTAGCAAAAAATAAATTCATTTTCATGCATTAAAATCTCTAAACCTTTTTCGGTTCACAGCTACCCATATAAGCTACAAGAATGATATTAACCTACGAGGAGTGAGTGGTTCCTACTACACCGTTCATCGGTAATCTCCCTGTGGCCTGTGTTGATAATGATATGTTAAATTTCGCGTGGAACTTGGTGCTTTTGTAATTATTTTAATTTTATTTTTATGTTCATTTTTTATTTTATCTGATTTTTGATAAATTTAGTGTTTAAAAGACATTTTTATATTTTAATTTTTAGTAAACTTGATGCTTTTGCTTATCTGTTGTTTTACTGATGAGAATAAACGTTGGTTATTTTTACCAATTATTCTATTGATTAAGTAAGTAACTGAATTTTTAATAATAAATAAAATTGCAAACTTTTACTTGAGTAGTATATTTAGAGAATGAAGAACAATAGAGATAATGCATGTAACTTTTTAAAGTATGCTAGTTTAACCAAAATATCTGTTTCCACAAAGTTTTTAGCATACTCGTGTTTTTCATCTTTATGAAAAATGCATATTTCAAGACATAATTAATTTCAAGACCGCTCATGATGTCTATCCGATTTGTAATACCCTTCAAATGTTCTTTTGAAAGAATATTTTATCATATATTTCGCAGGAAGTTTGCACTCCCACAAGTGGAGAAGGATCCTAACAAATAGTTACTCATACAAAATGGAGGTCATGAGACACAACCAGCTCATGAGTTATATTCAATACCACTTTAGGAATTCAAGTCCAAAAAATGAGGATAAAAATAAATGCATAAGCCAGAATCCACACTTGTCCATAAATACATTTATTGCGTATAAAAGTTGGTTACATAATTTAATGACATTGCAAATTCGTAATTGTACATTACTGAAACGAATAGTTATTAAACTCTGTTATTAACCTAAGTTATATATAGGTCAGTATATGCTACAGAGTCATTAAATAAGATATTTCTAGATAAATGATAATCCCTATATATTTATGGGTTTATTAATGTTTTCGTAGGAATAATATTTTTACTCTGATCCCATATATTCACTTTTTAACGACAAAAATCAAACAATCATGAAACTTTATTTAAAATACAAATTCAGCAGAAGATTTTGATCTACTAAATCACACAAAAATAGAATTCAGCATAATATTTGTTGAAAATGAAATGAATATAATTATATATATAATAAAGAAGATTGTGTTTGATAGTTTAAAAACCTATTTTAAGACAAAATCAAACATATAGTTATGTGGTTTTATTTTATGTCATTTAAATTATATACCTTACTACTTAGAAGCAGGCAACCAAACAATGTTTATGAAATTATGTAATTAAAATATTTCATTTGTTTAAAATGCAAACTTCCATGTACTTTATTGTCGCATTTCAAATTTAATTAAAATTAACCAAAATTGATTTTAAATATAATGCTTTATAAACTTATATAATGAATTATTAATTTTATTTTTAATGGTATTTATATTTTTGATTTTAGAAGTAGCGAAAATGATACATAACAGATTTAGTTTTATAATTATTCGTTTTGCATCTACAGAGGCTATTAATTCCAAAATGAGAGCATGGCAAATTTATAATTTTGGAGACATTAAAGATTTAAGATTAACAAATAGTTATCGAGTTCCTGCAATAACTAATCCTAATCACGTTTTAATAAAAGTTGATGCGGCCTCTGTGAATCCTATAGATTTGTCTATTATTACTGGATATGGAGCATCTCTTTTCAAAATATTAGGAAAATTTTACAATGTTAACGAATTTCCCAAAACACTCGGTCGGGATTTTTGTGGAACTGTAGTGAAAACTGGAAGGTCTGTGAAATATTTTAAATCTGGAATGGAAGTTATCGGAGCACTGTGGCCATTCCAGGAAGGGTCGCATTCAGATTATGTAGTCTGTCATCAAAATCAGTTGGCATTGAAGCCTCAATCATTAACTTGCAGTGACGCTGCAGCGATTCCATATGCTGGATTGACTGCTTATACAGCACTTGTTGATTTTGCAAATTTGAAGGTTTCTAGAATTATTAGAATAAAAAACCATTAAAATATAATCATAAATAATAATTAATAATGATTAGTTTATCATGATATATTATTAAAATATTAATAAAAGTATTAATAATAATACAAAATAATAACTATTAAATTTTAATTACTGCAAATAATTCTATTTTTTAATAAAATAAAAAATAATTAAATTCATAAAAATTAATATTATTATTATTTTATTTATTTCATATTTATAAGTATATAATTATATTTTTATTATTGTAATTATTTTTATAAATTTTATTATTATTTTGGTATTTGTTTTTTATCTGACCACCAAAAAGCTTCGCATTTTATATTTTTCTTTTTTTTGTACAGTCGGTTTGAGGCAGACCCCAGATACGCTCGGTTTTTGGGGAAAAAATTAAAAAGTCGATTTTTCTATTCTATTTCATGATTTTCCTAATGCATTTATTTTAAAAAATTAAAAATTATTTTTGGTGTTTCTTTGAATTTTTATTTGTTTAAAATACTGTATTTATTGAATTTCCTTATTATTGTTACAAATTGCAAAATTTCTCAAAGAAGGAATGATGCCAGAAAGGAAGCTTTGTATTAAGTATCAAACTAATAAAGGAACTATTTCAAAAATTCGAAAAAATATTGTTCCACTTTTAGAAAATAAGGGAAAAATTAAAATATTCCCGATGAAGTAGCGAATTATTGATTTAAATAAAATGGTCTACGAAACTTTTTGAAAATTAAGAGAAGATGATAATTGTGTAAT